>RJWK010002239.1:0-30000 GCA_004363435.1 Platanista minor
AAAAAAAAAAAAAAAAAAAAAAAATCCTCCAGAAAGTAGGCATAGAGGGAATTTATATCAACATAATATAGGGCATATATGACAAACCCACAGCCAACATCGTTCTCAATGGTGAACAACTGAAACCACTTCCACTAAGATCAGGAACAAGACAAGGTTGCCCACTCTCACCACTATTATTCAACATAGTTTTGGAAGTTTCAGACACAGCAATGAGACGAAAAATAAATAAAAGGAATCCAAATCAGAAAGAAGAAGTAAAGCTGTCACTGTTTGCAGACGACATGATACTACACATAGAGAATCCTAAAGACGCTACCAGAAAACTACTAGAGCTAATCAGTGAATTTGGTAAAGTAGCCAGATACAAAATTAATGCACAGAAATCTCTTGAATTCCTATACACCAATGATGAAAAATCTGAAAGAGGAATTAAGTAAACACTCCCATTTACCACTGCAACAAAAAGAATAAAATACCTAGGAATAAACCTACCAAAGGAGAAAAAATACCTATATGCGGAAAACTATAAGACACTGATGACAGAAGTTAAAGATGATACAAACAGATGGAGAGATATACCATGTTCTTGGATTGGAAGAAACAACATTGTGAAAATGACTATACTACCCAAAGCAATGTACAGATTCAATGCAATCCCTATCAAACTACCAATGGCATTTTTCACAGAACTAGAACAAAAAATTTTACAATTTGTATGGAAACAGAAAAGACCCCGAATAGCCAAAGGAATCTTGAGAAAGAAAAATGGAGCTGGAGGAATCAGGCTCCCTGACTTCAGACTATACTACAAAGCTACAGTAATCAGGACAGTATGGTACTGGCACAAAATCAGAAATATCGATCAATGGAACATGATAGAAAGCCCAGAGATAAACCCACACACATATGGTCACTTTATCCTTGATAAAGGAATCAAGAATATACAATGGAGAAAAGACAGTCTCTTCAATAATTGGTGCTGGGAACACTGGACAGCTACATGTAACAGAAGGAAATTAGAATACTCCCTATACTGTATACAAAAATGAACTCAAAATGGATTAAAGACCTAAATGTAAGGCCAGACACTATAAAAGTCTTAGAGGAAAGCATAGGCAGAACACTCTATGACATACATCACAGCAAGATCCTTTTTGACCCACCTCCTAGAGAAATGGAAATAAAAACAAAAATAAACAAATGGGACCTAATGAAACTTAAAATCTTTTGCACAGCAAAGGCAACCATAAACAAGACGAAAAAACCCTCCGAATGGGAGAAAATATTTGCAAATGAAGCAACTGACAAAGGACTAATCTCCAAAATTTACAAGCAGCTCATGCAGCTCAGTATCAAAAAAACAAACAACCCAATCCAAAAATGGGCAGAAGACCTAAATAGACATTCCTCCAAAGAAGATATACAGACAGCCAACAAACACATGAAAGAATGCTCATCACTCATCATGAGAAATGCAAATCAAAACTACAATGAGGTATCACCTCACACCAGTTAGAATGGGCATCATCAGAAAAATCTACAAACAACAAATGCTGGAGAGGGTGTGGAGAAAAGGGAATCCTCTTGCACTGTTGGTGGGAATGTAAATTTATACAGCCACTGTGAAGAACAGTATGAAGGTTCATTGAAAAACTAAAAATAGAACTACATATGGCCCAGCAATCCCACTACTGGGCATATACCCTGAGAAAACCATAATTCAAAAAGAGTCATGTACCAAAATGTTCACTGCAGCTCTATTTACAATAGCCAGGACATGGAAGCAACCTACATGTCCATCGACAGATGAATGGATAAAGAAGATGTGGCACATATATACAATGGAATATTACTCAGCCATAAAAAGAAACAAAATTGAGGTTTGTTTTGTTTTGTTTTGTTTTGTTTTGTTTTGTGGTACGCGGGCCTCTCACTGTTGTGGCCTCTCCAGTTGCAGAGCACAGGCTCCGGACATCTAGGCTCAGCGGCCATGGCTCATGGGCCCAGCCGCTCCACGGCATGTGGGATCTTCCCAGACCGGGGCACGAACCTGTGTTGCCTGCATCGGCAGGCGGACTCTCAACCACTGTGCCACCAGGGAAGCCTGAAATTGAGGTTTTTGTAGTGAGGACCTAGAGTGTGTCATACAGACTGAAGTAAGTCAGAAAGAGCAAAACAAATACTGTACGCTAACACATATATATGGAATCTAAAAAAAAAAATTGTTCTGAAGAACCTAGGGGCAGGACAGGAATAAAGACACAGATGTGGGGAATGGACTTGAGGACATGGGGAGGGGGAACAGTAAGCCGGGATGAAGTGAGAGAGTGGCATGGACTAATATATACTACCAAATGTGAAATAGCTAGTGGGAAGCAGCCACATAGCACAGGGAGATCAGCTCAGTGCTTTGTGACTCCCTAGCGGGTAGGATAGGGAGGGTTGGGAGGGAGACGCAAGAGGGAGGAGATATCAGGATATATGTATATGTATAGCTGATTCACTTTAGAAACTAACAGACAACTGTAAAGCAATTATACTCCAATAAAGATGTTAAAAAATAATAATAATATTCCTTAAATGAAAATTACTAATGCATAATTAGAAAAACAAATGTTACCCAAAATGAATTACACAGAATATAAATGTTGTTCTCTTTAAAAATAAATATTAGCATTGACATTAATAGAACGACAGTAAGAACAGTATGAATTTTTACTGTAAGGTTTTACATCACAGAGGGCTTAAACTTTCTAAATTAATAGGGGCTCTTTTTTGGGGAGGAGGGGTTTGGTAGTCTTTCTATTGCCATGGATTCTACAGAGCTGCCCTGCTCCCTGCCATGGATTCTACAGAGCTGCCCTGCTCCCTCCCCTCCCCTTGGTAGCCAAGTATACCTACATAACTCCATTGGTAAGCCCTAGTTTTAGAGACGAAAGTTTCTTAGGAAGAAACAAAAGCTCCTAAGATCAAACCAAAAGAAAGGTCAGACTCTTGATGACTTGTGGAGGTGACCAACCTCAATGTCTAGACTTTTTCCTTCAACTTTGGTTTTACTCTTATTTAGTCCAATACCCTGAATTCCTTACAAATAGACTGCATGTCTAGATTCTCAAAATACTGCCAAAGCTAACATTCCAAACCAGCACAATCCTCTGAGCCATGACCATACAAAAAAAAAAAGAGAAGCAAAAAGAAGCCTATCTTTACAAAAACCAGTTTACACACTGAACTATTTAAACTATTTGTTCACTCTTCTCACTTCCATTCATATTTAGCTTCCTAACCACAGGCCACCTGTATGGAAATTCTGTAAGTTGATGAAGCTACAGCCATTCCAGCTGCCAACCACACTTTTGGCTTTTTTGATGACAGGGAAGTATAAAGCCTGAAAGAAAGACTGGCTGAGCAGAGAGAGAACTCAAGCTTAGAAACAGCATTTCACAAAATCAAAATTAGGACTGCATTATATGGTTTTCAGCTATTACTCTCAATTTTATATTATCATATGCTCTTTTTATACAAAAAATATATACAGAGAGGATTCTGGAAGATGGCAGAGTAGGAAGCACCAGGAATCCGTCTCCCCATCTGGACATTAATTACACTGGCAGAATCTGTCTGACATAACTCTTTTAGAACTCTGGATTCTTTTGAAGGCTTGCAAACTACCAGGGGAAGATGTGGACAGTCAATTGCAGTTAATTTTGGTCAATTTCAGCTATTAGCACAGTAGCAACTACCCATCCCCCACTCCCAGCCACGTGACAAGCAACTGTGCACCTGTTCCTTGAGCAGCTTGCACACAGCTCAAGTGTTGGCAAGAATGTGGAGAAATTGGAACCCTTATGATGGGAATTAAAATGGTACAGGGTTGTGGAAAACAATAAGGTAGTTCCTCAAAAAATTAAAAAATAGAATTACCATATGATCTAACAATTCCACATATGGGTACATACCCCAAAGAATTGGAAGCAGGGTCTTGAAGAGACACCCATGTTCATAGAAGCATTATTCATAAGAGCTGAAATGAAAACACCCAAGTGTCCACTGATGAATGAATGGATAGGCAAAATGTGGTAGACACATACACTGAAATATTATTCAGCCTTACAAAGGAAGGAAGGGCTTCCCTGGTGGCGCAGTGGTTGAAAGTCCACCTGCCGATGCAGGGGATGCGGGTTCGTGCCCCGGTCCGGGAAGATCCCACATGCCGCAGAGCGGCTGGGCCCGTGAGCCTTGGCTGCGGAGCCTGCGCGTCCGGAGCCTGTGCTCCACAACAGGAGAGGCCACAACAGTGAGAGGCCTGCGTACCGCAAAAAAAAAAAAAAAGGAAGGAAATTCTATAATATGCTACAACATGGATGTGATCAGAAAAGATGTTTGATATTTCAATCTTCTTAAGTTTATTGAGACTTGTTTTGTGTCCCAACATATGGTCAATACTTGAGAAATTTCCATGTGTACCTAAGAAGAACGTGTATTCTGCTGCTGTTGTATAAAATAAAACAATTACTCAGGATATCCTGAGTCTCAAGCTCTGCCACTGCAGAAGGTGAGGGTGGGGGAGGAGTCAGGGTTGCATGGGCACCTCTGCTGTGTCTGGTGTTGTCAGGTTTGCAGTTCTGGGGAGGGGGATGGTGTCCCAGGCCCTGCTGCCACTGCAGCCCAGTTACCTGTGGCCACAGCTGCCACTGTGGCCAGGAGGCCAAAGTCACGTGTGCTGCCTCCCTTGCTGCTGCTAAATGCTATGGGTCTGTGGGCACAGCTGCTGAGGATGGAGGGACTTCATCGCAGGCACCTCCTCTGCTCTTTCCTCAGTTCTATCTTCCCTATGTGTTCCAGACCACCCATATATAGATGTACAGAAATGTAGAATTCTCTGGCATTCTGGTATGTTGGGCAGAGTCAGCTTTGGTCAGTTGTGGATGTTTTACTGGTTGAATATTGAAGGGGAGAGACAAAGGTAATGTCTCACTCTATGCCATGATGCTGACATGACTCCAATACAGTTTTAAATTTCAAAGATCTTAAAGCATAATGAGGAAGATAATAAAAATAATAATTTAAAGAAACTACTATTTCCTAAATGTTTACATTATGCCAATCATGTGTGTTACTTCTATATTTTCTTAAAATTTTCAGAGAGCTTATGAAGGTATAATGAAACCTCAATAAATTACACCATTTAAAGTGTACTAGGTTTTAACATACCCATACAGCCATGAAGGTATCATTACTGTTAAGATAATGAGCATGTCCATTCCTCCAAAATTTTCCACGTCCTTCTTTAATTCTTCCATGTCCCTGTGTGCCTCCATTCCACTTCCCAGTTCCCAGGCAACCACTGATCTGCTTTCAATCACTATACATTACTTTGCACTTTCTACTATGTTATATAGATGGAATCATATGATATGTACTCTTTTATGTCTAGCTTTTAAACTCAGCATAATTATTTTGAAATTCATCCATGCTGTTGTATATACCGATATGCATTCCTTTTTACTGCTGGGTAGTATTCCATTGTAAGTATACACTACATCTTCTTTATGCATTTACCTGTTGACAAACATTCAAACTATTTCTAGTTTCTTGGCTATTATAAAACATACTATAAACATTAAGGTAAAAGTCATTATATAAATATATGCTTTCAGATCTCTTGGGTATATATCTAGGATTGGAATGGTTGAATCCTATGGTAAACATATGTTTAACCTTTTAAGAAAATACCAAACTGTTTCCAAAGTGGTTTCATATTCCAGCACCAGCACTGTATCGGAGTTTCAGTTGCTCCACATCCTAGTCATGACTTAGTATACCTTATTGTGGTTTTAATCTATATTTCCCTAATGATTATTGGCGTTGAGCATCTTTTCATGTGCCTATTTATTGTCTATATATATATTTGATGGTAATGGTAAAATAGATGGTCAAATCTTTTGCCAATTTTTTATTAAATTGCTTTCTTATTATTGAGTTTTCAGAGTTCTTAATTATAATGAAAGTAATTTTTCATATATGAGGTCTGCAAATCATACACACACACACACACAGAATTATATATTTATACTTATAAAGCCTCCCCGCCCCACTGAGTGGCTTGTTTTTTCATTGTCTTAAGAGTTTCTTTTGAAGAGCAGAATTTCCTAATATTGATGAAGTCCAATTTATCAATTTCGTCTTTTATGAATCATGCTTTTGTGGCATTATATCTGAGAAATCTTTACCTAACCCCACTTCTCAAAGATTTGTCCTATGTTTATACCTAGAAGTTTTACGGTTTGTTTACATTTAGTTCTATGAAATACATTTTGTTAAGTTTGTATATGGTGCAACATATACATTGAAAAACCTTTTGTTTTTCTGTGGTTTTTATTTGTTTCTTTAAATGAGTCTATTTCTAGACTCTCTATGCTGTTCCACTGATCAATCTGTAAATCTTGATACTAATACCACACTGTCTTTATTTCTTTGAGTACAATTTTACATTAACTTGAAATCAGGTGGAATAACTTCTCCAAATTTTTTCTTCTCAAGTAGTTTTGGCTCTTCTAGCTCTTATGCATCCCCAGTTTCAAAATAAGCTTATCAATTTCTACCAAAAAAAAAAAAAATTCCTGCTAAGATTTTAGCATGGGATTGCATTGAATCTACATAGCCATTTGAGGAGAAGGGACATCTTAACAATGTTAAGTTTTAGCCCGGTATATATTTTTCTATCATTTTTACCTCTTGGCCTTTATATCTGAAATGTTTCTTTTTTTTTTAAATACACAGCACATAGCTGGATTTTGCTTTTATGTAATCTGAAAAAATTCTGCCTTTTAATTAGAATGTTTAGACCAATTTACACTTAATGTAAGTAAGTAATCTACCACATTGCTATTTGTTTTCTATTTGTCCCATCTGATTTTTGCTCCTTTTTTCTTCTTTTTCTGCGTTTTCTTAGATTGACCATATTTATAACTCCATTTTATATTCTTTGTTGGCTTATTAGCTATAATTCTTTTGTGTTACTTTGGTTGTTGCTAAGTTTGAGGTATACCTCTTTAACTTATCACCCTCTATCTTCATTACATCACTTCCTATATACTACAGAAACCTTATAATAGTATCCTCTCATTTCTCCCTTCCCAGCCTCTGTATTACTATTGTCATTGCTGTCACATATTGCTATAAACTCCACAGTATATTGTGTTTATGTTTTAAACATCATCTTTTAAAGAGATATATTTACCCATGATGTTATCATTTCTAGTACTCTCTAATCTTTTATTATATCAACCCAGTTTTCCATCTGGTATCATTTTTTTTTTTTTTGGGGCTTAAAACAACAATCAGTTATTCTTTCTCATGGTTTCTTCGTGTCAGGAAGGTGGGAAGGGCTCAGCTGGGCAGATGCACACAGCTGAGCGTTTGGCCAGCTGTCTCTTTGTCCTCATGTGGTCTTGGTGGTCTCTTGGCATGGGCTCGTTTGGGCTTCCTTACCACACGGTGGCTTCTAGGCATTTGGGCTGTTCCACGACAGCTGATGGCTTCCAGAGGGAGTGTTCCAACAAGCTGTGGTGCTTTGTGTGACTCCCTCTTAGCAGTCATAGTGTCACTTCTACTGCACTCCACTGGTTACCAAGAGTCCCAAGCCAAAGTCAAGGGAAGGAGAATTAGATTCCATGTCTTGATGGGGGAGTTGCAAGGTTCTCGAAGTGCATGTGGGGTGGGAGATATTGTTTTGGCTGTTTGTCACATGTGATGCTCCATATGTTTCCTTACTGCCCCCCTCCCAGTCCTAGCTGAGTCAGGGCACCCCAAGGGCTCCCTGTCATGCTGGGGCCTTCCCTGCCTCCATGAGAACACAAAGACCTGTGTCCCATTACTCAACCCACCACCCTTTCCAGGGGCCATTTCACCCTGCTGGACCCAGGGCCTTTCCTCCAGGTCCAGAGCAGCTCCCAGTCCCTGAGGACTCACTCTTTTTTTTTTTTTAAATTATTGGAGTATAATTGCTTTATAATGTTTTGTTAGTTTCTGCTGTACAGTGAAGTGAATCAGCTATATGTATACCTATATCCCCTCCCATTTGGACCTCCCTCCCACCCCTAGCCCCCATCCCACCCATCCAGGTCATCACAGAGCATGGAGCTGAGCTTCCTGTGCTTTACAGCATGTTCCCACTAGCTATCTATTTTACACATGGTTGTGTATGTATGTCAATCTTAACCTCCGAATTTGTCCCACCCTCCCCTTCTCCACCTGTGTCCACATGTCCATTCTCTACGTCTACGTCTCTACTCCTGCTCTGCAAATAGGTTCATCTGTACCATTTTTCTAAATTCCACATACATGCGTTAATATATGATATTTGTTTTTCTCTTTCCGACTTACTTCACTCTGTATGACAGGGCCAACCACGTCTCTACAAATGACCCAATTTTGTTTCTTTTTATGGCTGAGTAATATTCCATTGTATATATGTATCACATCTTCTTTATCCATTCATCTGTCGTTGGACATTTAGGTTGTTTCCATGTCCTGGCTATTCTAAACAGTGCTGCAATGAACACTGGGGTACGTGTGCACTTTTGAGTTATGGTTTTCTCAGGGTATGTGCCCAGTAGTGGGATTGCTGGTCATATGGTAGCTCTACTTTTAGTTTTTTTTTTTTTTTTGCGGTACATGGGCCTCTCACTGTTGTGGCCTCTCCCGCTGCGGAGCACAGGCTCCGGATGCGCAGGCTCAGCAGCCATGGCTCATGGGCCCAGCCTCTCCGCGGCATGTGGGATCTTCCCAGACCGGGGCACGAACCCGCCGTCCCCTGCATCGGCAGGCGGACTCTCAACCACTGCGCCACCAGGGAAGCCCTACTTTTAGTTTTTTAAGGAACCTCCATACTGTTCTCCACAGTGGCTGTATAAACGTACATTCCCACCAACAGTGCAAGAGGGTTCCCTTTTCTCCACACCCTCTCCAGCATTTATTGTTTCTAGATTTTTTTGATAATGGCCATTCTGACCAGTGTGAGGTGATACCTCATTGTAGTTTTGATTTGCACTTCTCTAATAATTAGTGATGTTGAGCATCCTTTCATGTGCCCCTTGGCCATCTGTATGTCCTCCTTGGAGAGATGTCTATTCAGATCTTCCGCCCATTTTTTGATTGGGTTGCTTGTTTTTTTGATATTGAGCTCCATGAGCTGTTTGTATATTTTGGAGATTAATCCTTTTTTGCTTCATTTGCAAATATTTTCTCCCATTCTGAGGTTTGTCTTTTGGTCTTGTTTATGGTTTCCTTTGCTGTGCAAAAGCTTTTAAGTGGTATCATTATCTAGTGCTGAAATGGGTTCCTTTGATGGTTCTTGTACTGCAGGATGTTTGGTGATGAATTCTTTCCATTTTTGAGTGTCTCTTAAAGAAATTTTCATTTGGCCTTTTTTTTTTCTTTCTTTACATCTTTATTGGAGTATAATTGCTTCACAATGGTGTTAGTTTCTACTTTATAACAAAGTGAACCAATCATACATATACATATGTTCCCATATCTCCTCCCTCCTGCGTCTCATTCCCTGGCCTTCATTTTTGAAAGATATTCTCCCAGGGTACAGAATTCTAGGTGTATAGTATTTTTCTTCCATTATTTTAAAGATGTTGCTTTACTGTCTTGTAGTTTGCATTGTCTCTGATGACAAATCTGCTTCCATGTTTATCTTTATTCCCTCATACATAATCACAAAGATATTTTTACTCTATTTGCTTTTAAGATTTTCTTCTCATAACTGGCTCTAAGCAATTTGATTGTGATATGCCTTGGTGTAGTTTTATTCACATTTCCTGCACTTGGGGCTTGTGGAGCTTCTTGGAACTGCTATTTTATAGTTTTTATCAAGTTTGGAAACATTTTAGTCATTATGTCTTCAAGTATATTCTTCTGTTGCCCCCTTTTCTCACCTTTCCCTTCAGGACTTCACTGACATGAATGTTGTGTACTTGGCTGCCTGAAGTTGTGCCACGGCTCAGAAATGCTCTTTTTTTCCTGCTTTTGTTTTTTAGTCTTTCTCTCTCCAGTTTCATTTTGGATAGCTTCTTTTGCTATGTCTTTTAGTTCACTAATCCATATCCTGCAATGTGTCATCTCCATTAACCTCATCCAGTGTAATTTTCATCTCAGTCATGTAGTTTTTATGTCTAGAATTTTTATTTTTTATAGTTTCCATGTTTCAACTAAATACATTCAGTCAATCTAGCAGCTCTCTGACCATATGAAACATAGTTATGATAATTCTATTAATGTCCTTATCTACCAATTTTCTTATTGTATCAATTCTGAGTCAGTTTCAACTGACTGATTTTTCTAATACATGTTATACTGACTTGGTTTCATGAATACATGGTAATCTTTGATAGAATGTCAGACATTGAGAATTTTATTTTGTTGTGTGTTGGATATTTTTGTATTCCTATAAATTATCTTAGTCTTTGTTCTGGGACACAGTTAAATTACTTGGAAGCAGTTTGATCCTTTCAGTTCTGACTTTGTTAGGCAGAACCAGAACAACTTTAAGTCTGTAGTTAATTTTTCCCCACTATTGAGACAAGACATTTTTAGTACTTGATTGGAAGCACCATGAATTAGGAGGCTTTCCATACTGGTTGTTGGGAACAGCACTATGCCCAGCTCTGCGTGAGTGGGAGGTACGATTTCCTCGAATCACTTCAGGTGGTTCTTTCCCAAGCCTTGGATAGTTTCTTCACATGCAAGTACTGATGAGTAGTCTGCTGAATACTCAAGGGGTCCTCTGCAGATTTTCTGTAGCTCACTCTTCTCTGGTAACCTGCCCTGTGAATTCTAGAGGCTTTCACCTCCCTGATATCACAGCTCCATCTTCTCAACTCAAGGAGACCACCAGGTGCTGCCTGGGTTCTCCCTCCCTGTGGCATGACAGGACAAGTTCTCTAGGCCTTAAGCTGGAGCAATTGAATGGCTCACTTCATTTTTCCCATCTCTCAGGAATCACTGTCTTTCATGTTTGATGTCCACTGTCTTGAGAGCTGTTTTTTCAAAGAATTTGTCCAACTTTTTAGTTGTTTGAGATGGGAGGGTAAATCTGACCTTTTTATTCCATCTTTACTGGAATTGCAAGGCTATTATTTCGTTTAATACTGACAACAGCCTTGTGGGGAAAAGTTACTGGCCCAGAGTCACACAGCCATTTTTCTAATGCATGTTCATAAAAATGCATTATCTATACAAAAAACCTATTGGTTCCCTTTGTCTGGACAACTTTTACTTCCTTTTCCTAGTTAAACTATGTTCTTTCAAAGTTCAGCTCAAGAGGCAACACCTCCTAAAAATCTCATCAGTTTCAGCTTATGTTCTCCCTGACTGCTTTCATGATGATTACAATTCTCTGCTCTATGTTCCTGTAATGTCCTAGGCACACATGTATCAGCATATCTTCAGTATAATTACTCATTTTGTTTCCTATCTTTCCTTCTTTGAAGGTTATCAGCTTTTTGAAGGCAACAACTGTCTTACATCTCTGTGTCATTAGCACCTAGGATAGTATTTGGAAAACAGTCAATGTTCAGTAGGTATATATTTGAAATAAACTTCCTAGTAAATGTTAGAATCCTTATAATTATCATATATAAATTTGAAATAAACTTCCTAGTAAATGTTAGAATCCTTATAATTATCATATATAAAATAATTTTGAAGTACTAATTTCAAGGAATTCTATCTGTTAGGAAGAATTTACCTAACTTAAATAGCTGGATGTTTGAGAGAATGATAATGGTATTGTGGAAATTATAACAAATAGTAAAAATGAACCATGTAATCTGCACATAATTAATAAGTTTTTTAACCAACCTGTTTGATAATAAAATGGCAATTCTTAAAGTGATCACATGAGCTCCAAATATATATATATATGTGATAATTTCTATGTGCCATATCTTTCCCAGCAACATGAAAGACATTCCTGAAAGACAGCATAAACTACCTAAAAAAAATTAACTGTTTTGAAAAAAATCTAATAGTTGTTATTTATTTTATGCTTATAATGTTCCAGACCCTGTGCTAAACACTTTACATACATCTTATTTAACAAAATTCTCATAACAATCCTGACAAGACAGGCATTCTTAATGCTAGCTCTTAGATGAAGAATAAATTACCATAAGTTACAAGTATGATAAGGTGGTAGAACTTGAATTTTAACCCAGATCACAAAATCTATGTTCTTAGCAACTCTATACTGCTTCATAACTTGAGATTCATCTGCTTATTAAGTTTCATTGGGGGGGGGAGAGATAAATCTAATAATTTTTCATTGCCAGAAAAGACTGATGAAGTCAAAACTAAATTTCTTTACTCTTTTGGATGCTACCATTAAGGATCTTAAAGACCGTGAGTGCCATCTAAAAAGCTCATTTTAATCAAGCTTTTTCAGATGAGTAACTTTAAAAATATTAAACATATTCACAGTATACGTACTATGCCATTTCCTTTAAAGTAAATGCAATCTCAGTATGACAGAGACACCTATCAACAGCTTATCATATTTCTAGCTACATTTCATTTTAACAGTTACTATAATTCTATCTCTTAGGATCAAGGTCTAAGCTAGAAATATTACAAATAGCTCAAAAGTAGATTTATCTTGCCTCTAGAACTTAGCACCAAGTTAGTTTAAGTAAAGACCAGAAAAGAAGAGAATTAAACCAACAACACATATTCTATTCCCAACAGCAAATTCATCTTAAAAGTTTTAATCAAACATTTTCTCTAAACAGCTTAAGGGGTTTGCAAAAAAAGTTATTTATAGCTACTTTCTTTATTAAAAACTGAGAAAGATGTCATTTTATAGATGAGTAAGTTAAAGAGGTGACTCTGAACCTAAGGTTACAACAACCCTCTCAAGGTCTGTTTAAGAAACTCATATTCACAACCCAATACTAGTACCTATGAAATGATGCAGCTCATATACTATGCAAATACATAGCCAGGCTTATTTGTTTATACATTTTTTATGGCTGCAAGCAGAAGGGTTGTATAGTTGTGGTAGAGATCTTATGGTCCACAAAGCCTAAATATTTATCTGGTCCATTATAAAAAAGGCTGATCCCCAATCTAGACTACTATACCTGTATCCTTTCCACTTATCTTTTTCATCCTATATACAGCTGCTAACGGTATCTTCACAAAGCAAGACTCTAAGTTGTTGCTTAAATAATTCATCAGTGACTCTCCACTGCTTCCAGAGTTTATCACCTTAATTTTCAATGCCATCAGTACCTTTCAACTTTATTCTTCTATCCTTATTTTTCAACCATTTCTGTCTTCATACCCAACATTTCAACAGTACATGGCCTCACACTATTTCTCAACCACGTCTTGCATATCTCTCCCCCTGCTTTCCTCATGTAGAACCCCCTACTTGGAATTTTCTTTTCCTCAGTCATCCTTAGTTGTAGAAATGCCACCATCTTTGTCCAGCCCTAACTAGTTGGCTGGATACAGTATGGACTATTAAATGACCCACAGAGTACACAAAATCCTTGTGAAAATGCTACGGACTACCTCTCTGTTCTTTCAAAATGACTGCCCTCTCCCTTTCTTCATTTCCTTCATCCCTAGCCCCAGATATGGAAAGTCACTACTTAAACTACCTTTTAACAGAATTTAGGCAGAAGGTTTAGATTTCGAACTTATAAAGTAGCTTTATATGGAAGCTAGGCAGATGAAGGAGAAATTCTCTCCCCTCTGTGGAACCAAGACAGGTGGGGAGAAAGGGAAAGAAGCTTGGCTAGTTCAATGAAAGTTTAGAAGCTTAAAACAAACAGACAATGGAAGAAACAACAAACCCAAACCATCATGTATTTGTAATGGCTACACAATTGTGCCACAGAAATGTTTACTTAACATTCCCCTGTCAGAAATTGTGGCTTTTTTTTTTCTTTGACAGCTGAACCAAGAGATTCTCCCACAAAAAGAAGGCATTAGGGCTTTTTATATGCATCAGTTAATTGTACATTAGGCCTGTCAGAAATTCTAAAATAATTCCATGCAAAACAAATTATTTTACTAATACTTCTAGATATGACATTGAGGTTAAAATTAGATTTAATAATACAGTTGTTTATATATTAAAAGGTAAGGTACAGGGCTTCCCTGGTGGTTCAGTGGTTGAGAGTCCGCCTGCCGATGCAGGGGACACAGGTTCGTGCCCCGGTCCGGGAAGATCCCACATGCCGCAGAGCGGCTGGGCCCGTGAGCCATGGCTGCTGAGTCTGTGCATCCGGAGCCTGTGCTCCGCAATGGGAGAGGCCACAACAGTGAGAGGCCCGCATACCGCAAAAAAACAAAACAAAACAAAACAAAAACAAACAAAAAAGGTAAGGTACAAATAATTCCAGTTTCCTAAATTTTTTGTAAAATGAAAAAGTGTGTGGTAACATATAAAAAAAAACATTCATATGGTTCTAAACTCTATTTTAATATCTTGGTTTTTTTTAACAGCATTATAACCATCTACTTTTCCTATCACAAGTTTAAGTATCAGCACATCTTTTAGTCCATAAATATTAACATTTAAGGTAATCTATTAGATATTATTTTAAAGAATTACATAAATATCTTTCCTGATCCTTTTAGAATTCAGTTTAAAATAATACTTCCTATTTTTAAAACCCTTTGTAGCATGGCAACAACTATTTCTAAGAAACTTATTCCCTGTGACTACTTTTGTTTCTGCTTTTTGACTTTGTCTCTCTCCCTTTGTATCATATCATGACTGCTGGGAAGGGAATGGTGTTCTCTGCAGTACCAATCATCTGGACTGGTCTACTTATTTCTCTTTGCTTTACTGACTTCACAAAAGTTTTTAACTCTCTTGACAAAACCTTTTTCGTTTCATTCCAAATTATAATTTTTACATTTGAATGCAGTTACCTTACTTTGTCTCTAAAAGATCTTCCAAAATCACTTTTTGGAAGTGTTTTTGCTACCAAAAGACAAGAGGTAAAAGTACTAGAAAGTTTTTTAAAACATGTTTTCTCCACAAAAACATTCATTAAATATTCAGTTGTCTGAACCACAGTGTTCAAAAATGGACAGTGAAGCAGATAAAATATTTGTCTGACATTTTGTAGGTTTACTTTATGTCTCTATGAACATGTAGAAAATAATCTATTCGATTGGAATGATTTACTAAGAGATTTTCTAGATGGAATATTTGCATACAGGATATGTTTCATTATGTGCCTGAAAGTTTTATATGCGTGAAAGAAAAAGGCAAAAGGCAAAAGATTGGGTGTTTGAAGAACTGTATTCTAGTCTTGACTTATGTAAACTCTAAGGGCTTCTGTTTCCTTGTCCATGCAAGCGTGTTTATTACAATGTTTTTCAAACACAGAAAAGTGTCCCCCCAAAGTAAACGATTAAATAAATTGTGGCCTAACCCCTTGATGGAAGCAGCGTAGTAGTCAATTTTTCAAAATTTTTTTTTTTTTGCGGTATGTGGGCCTGTCACTGTTGTGGCCTCTCCCATTGCGGCGCACAGCCTCTGGACGCGCAGACTCAGCAGCCATGGCTCACGGGCCTAGCCGCTCTGCGGCATGTGGGAGTGCACGAACCCGCATCCACTGCATCGGCAGGCGGACTCTCAACCACTGCGCCACCAGGGAAGCCCTTCTAATATTTTTAAAGACATTAAATAACATGGGAAAATGCTAGAATTACATTTTAGACTGTAAAACTATATATGTAAAATGACCCAGATTGGTTAAAAATTTTTCTAAATAAAAAATTTTTATATAAAATGCATATCCTAGAAAAAACTGGAAAAATATATGATAAAATGGTAACAATTTTTATTTTCTACTCTATCCTTAATCCTTCCTGTATTTTCCAAGTAGGATTTCATCAGCCGGACCAGGAAAAATGGGTTTCACGACAAAAGAAGAAATCTTTAAAGGTAAAAAGAATAAATTTAAAAAACTTGGGAGACTATTAAATTCTTTTTACAGTTCCATATAAAGTACGTTTATGCCACATTTTGGTGTATTAAAGTTTGCTCTAAAAATTGCAAGAACTATTTCAGTTTTGCCTATAATCTGACATTTGACACCCATTCTTGCTACTACCACGAGGTTAAAGACATATTTTGCTAAGAGGTGAATTTTATAATGGATAAATGTACCAGCCTTTTGCCTCAGGAGACCTGTGATCAATAACTGGCTTAAGTAATAAGTGAAAATGATGTAGATGATCAAATACTGGTTTTTTAGTTGACATTAGTCTAATCACAAAACCACTTCACTATTCATCATAATTAATGATCTCTGCTTAAGGAAAGCCCAAAACCATGGGTGTTGTTAGTCATGATTAAAATGTATTGGCAGAGGCTTTATTTCTAACCTATGTTGCTATTTTTCTTTTAGAATTCTAATGCAGAGCCCAAGTAATGTACATATATATAATCAATACATTATTTCTTCACCTTTCATTCTAAAATAATCAAATTCCTCTCTCCTTCTTGCTAGTCTCCTGCTGACCCCTCCTTGCTGATCTAAAAAAATGAGGTAACCTATGCCCTATTTTACTCATGAAAACTGTCACACTAATAAAACCTTATAATCAAAAGTAGTGCTTTATACACTTAAAAAAATACCTAATATAAAAGGGCAACAAAACAATACATTTTCATAGTAATGTAAGTATGATAACCAACTCTTTATCACTTGACTCTCACTTTTCTTTTCAACTGACCACTCTACCAAAATGGCAGCTTATTTTTCCCATTCTTGAAAAATACATCTTTTGGGCTTCCCTGGTGGCGCAGTGGTTGAGAGTCCGCCTGCCGATGCAGGGGACACGGGTTCGTGCCCTGGTCCGGGAAGATCTCACATGCCGCGGAGCGGCTGGGCCCGTGAGCCATGGCCGCTAAGCCTGCGCGTCCGGAGCCTATGCTCCGCAATGGGAGAGGCCACGACAGTGAGAGGCCCGCGTACAGCAAAAAAAAAAAAAAAGAAAAGAAAAATACATTTTTTTCAAGATTGGTTTTACATATTTTATTTTTTATTTGTTCACAAGGCCATGAGGAACAAAATAGTAAAAAAATACCCTTAAGATAAAGTTATATGAAATGTTAATATGCTGTCATTTTTTAACTACAAAAGTGGCAATTTCATTTTGTTCAACTTAATATAAAACAAAATTCATGTGGGAGTAGGGCTGACTTCTTTGGCTTAGAAGCAACAGAAGAAATCATGAAGGAAAGAGACTGACAGATTTGACTGCATAAAAATACTCAATTTTATATAAAAATTATCCAACAACACAGAACTAAAATAGGATAGCAACAAATCTAACCAAGAGTTTATAGCTTCATTTCAAAACAGTTCCTTAAAGTTGATAACAAAATCACTAATTTCTATAAGATTAGAGAAAGAAAGAGCATAAGACAACTCACACAGTAAAAAGACAGCTAGTCAAACTCCTTAGATTTCTCTGGGAGAAGTCTGTTATTATTATTATTATTAAAATGTGCAAATTAGATAACTCTGATACTTAATGCTAGCCAATGATGCAAAACTCTCCTACTTCACTTATAAATTGCTTCTTATAAATTGATATGACACCTATGCAAAGCAATGTGAAAAATGTGAAAGAAGCCCTAAAAGTACTCATACTCTTTGAGAAAGTATTTCTAATTCTGGGACCTAGAAGAAAATATTTAAAATAATTGAGAGCTATGATCATTCAGGTATTTCAGATACTTGCTTTAAAAAAGTGAAGGACAGGAAATAACCTAAATCTCCAACAATAAGGAACTAGTTAGGTAAATCTACTTCATGAGATATAATATTACTATTAAAAACAATGACAGTGTTAAACACTTAAAGTATGCAAAACTGACAACAAATGAGAAAATGACAGAGTACTATATATTAAAAAGATTTTAAATGTTCATACCCTTTGACAGAGGATTTTCATTTCAAGAATCTAGCCTAAAATAATCATTTAAGATTCAAAGATCTATGTACAAAGATGTTTGTCACAGTGCTATCTATAAGAGCAAATGATTGAAAAATGATTGAAAGCAACATACCAGTAAATTTTTAACTCTATAGCATTTTCAATAGCTATATCATACTTCAACACATTGATATAGTAAAGTATGATATAGCTATTGAAAACGCTTACCAAAAAAATTAGTGACATTGAAAATTATTCAAATTATACTGCTAAGTGAAAATGCTGGGTAAAAATTTAGATCATACTTTAGATTTGATATATGTGAAATACATACTATAATATGGATGCATAGAACAAAGATATGAAGAAACCATCCCAAAATGTTACAACAGTATATTCTTCCAGCAATGGCAGCAAGAGGAGATAGGTGTACATCTGGACAAAGTGACTAAAGAGCACTGGGAAATAATTACAGGCAGATGACAACCTGAGATGTATTTACTGACGCAAACTGCTACTTCATCAAATAAGAATGGCATGTTTTGTTTTTCTTGCTTGGGAACGTTACATCCCACCCGGCTTAAATGGCAAAAATCTACAACTTGAGCACCAGAGGTAGTAGACTTGGTTCACAGCAGTAGCAGAACAACTAGACCTTTAATGGGGAAATTTTGGAAGTCAGAGAGCCATAGAAGGTTGAGATTATAAATTGTCCATATGCTCCTAGCTGTCTACTAAATTATGCATGTGTGCAGAAAATCTCAGAGAATACAGTGAAGACTGAAAGCCTGGGATACTTATAAATTTGCTCCACCTTGTAATGTATTCCTCATCTATATACATCCCAGCCATAGTGTGCAAGCCTTACTGCTCTGAGGCATCACTCACTGACCACTAAACTATACCAGGCACAGGAGCCATGCTAAGCAGACAACACCAACAAACACACAAAAACTGAGCTAAAACACCAGCAGTTGAACACTGCAAAGGCAACAAATTTCACGGATTGAGTCTAGGAAAGGTAACTGCTTCCTAAAACAAAACCCCAAAAACCCTCAAAAGAAAAAAGACAGAATCTAGAGTCACAATTACATGTTATCCACAAGTCCAATTTGCAAGCAAAATTTACCAGACACTAAAAAAAAAAAGTATGAAAGTATGAACCCATATTCAAGAAAAAAGAGTGGTTAATAGAAAATAACTCGAAATTGGCCCAGATGTTTGATTTAACAAGTAAAGATTTCAAGGAAGCTGCTATAATTCGTTCAGAGAATTAAAGGAAAACATGCTAAGGACTAAACAAATAGGGAATCTCAATGGAGAACTTTCAAACTATAAAAAAAGAACCAAATGGAAGTTCCACATTTGACAAATACAATAACTAAAATAGAACCCCCCCGCCCCAGCCTCAGAAAAAACCTTCACATCACTAGAAGGGTTCATTAACAGACTAATATGGCAGAAGAAAGAATCAGTTAATATAAAGACATATCAATACAAATTATCCAAAGCAATAAAAACAAAAAGAAAAAATACTGGAGGTAAATGAACAGGGCCTTGGTGAGCTGAGGGACAATATCAAACATCCTAAACATAAATATCCTAGAAGGAGAAAAGAGAGAGAAAGAAAGAGGCAGAAGAAATATTTGAAGAAATAATGACCAAAAAATACCAAATTTAGTGGAAAACTTTAACACTTCAACAAAACTCAATGGTTCCCAAGTGGACAAAAGCAAAAAGAACCAAACTTACATGCACCATGGTCAAACTCCTAAAAGCCAACAGCAAAGACAAAATCTTGAAAGCAGCAAGAAAAAACACCACAACACATCGAGGAAAAAAATACAATTAACAGATGACTTTTCATCAGAAACAATGCAGACTAGAAGGCAACGGTGATGGCATATTTAAAGGGCTAGTGAAAAATACCTGTCAATCAAGAATTCAATATCCAACAAAAATAAAGACAAAATAAAAACATTCACAGATAAACAAAAACTGAGCTAAGTCATTGCTAGTGCACCTGCCCTGATAAGAAATACTGAAGGAAGTCCTTCTGGATAACAGAAATGAATGATAACTCAGAACCCAGAATGGGAAGGAATGAAGAGCAACGGAAAGAGTAAATATGTGACTAAATATGAGAGATATTTTTTATTTTCTCCCAATTTTTTAAAAAGACATATACTTGCTGAAAGTAAAGATTCTAACACTCTATTGTTGAGTCCACAGAGTATATAGATGTAATATACAATAGCAATAGTACAAAGGAGAGGAAAATGGAGGTAAACTGGAAAATGAAGGTAAACTGGTATATTTTATTGGAAGTAAATCAGTATTAATTTGAAGTAGATTGTAATAAATTAAAGATGCATACTGTAATCCCTAGAGAAACTTAAATATATTTTCTACAGTGTCCTTGAAAACTTATATGATCAGAATATCACTTAAATACAACAGTATAAATACATACTGCTTAAAAACAAACAAAAAACAGAAAGAAGTTCACCAAAATAGTAACAGCCCTGAATAAAAACAGAAGCATTATAAGTGACCTTTTTCCTTTCCTTTGTTGTTTGTGAACTGCATATGAAGTGATTACAATATTTTTTTTTTTTTTTTTTTTTGCGGTACGCGGGCCTCTCACTGTTGTGGCCTCTCCCGTTGCAGAGCACAGGCTCAGCGGCCATGGCTCACTGGGCCCAGCTGCTCCGTGGCATGTGGGATCTTCCCGGACCGGGGCATGAACCCACGTCCCCTGCATCGGCAGGCGGACTCTCAACTACTGCACCACCAGGGAAGCCCTGATTACAATACTTTAAAATGGAATATTCCAATAAAATTTAAACCATACAAAATATACCATAATAAATATACCAAAAAGCTCAAGAGATACTAAAGACATTTTTAATATGGGCATCAGGCATGGGCATCAGGGAGTTTATAAGCCTCTTGAAATAATATGCACTTATATTTTGCTGGATAGAGATTCTATAGTTTTTATCAGATTCCCAAAGGGATCCATATGTCCAAAAAAGTTAAGAACCAGTGTTCTAAAGTATTAATAAATGGCTTGCCAAATCCCATTCATTTGGCCTGTGGATTCTGAAGCATCCTTATGTAATTATTGCCTTTTGAAATGAAAATTCACTAATGTAAGTTAGTTCACAGCTCTTTAGTTTGCCTTTATTCTTATTTCAGAAGCTCAGATCTGGGTGATAGGAAGAAAGAGGGTGAGAATATTCTATGGGCTGCAAAAGCAGAAAATAGCAAGGTGATTGTATAAACTGGAAGTCCCCTACTGCTGAAGCAAGGTATTCAGCTATGTAATTTTTGCTTTTATTTTTCCACATAAGTCTTCATGAAAGGGCCTATGAGTTTATGATATTTTAAAGATTTCTTAGGAAATTTTATGTTCAGGCATGTTGGGAATTACTATTCTGAATTAACAGTGAAGTCCTGAGGCTAAGTTGGTTTGTGATCATTTCTGTATCCCTATCACCCAAAGCAGTACCTGGAACAGAGAAGAGTTTTAATAAACAATTTGTTGAATAAATAAATGAGTCTTCTTTTTCATAGTACATGGATAAAAAATAAAATCAGGCAGTGCAGTATAGAATTACCATTTATATTACACATAAATACTGAGATAAGAACATGCCTACACTCCTTAGATAATAAGTTACTGGTTATATTAGAAAATTTGTGTTTGGATTATTAGTGCTGAAGTATTCCAGATCTCTGTCCCTGATATCCTTTCTGTCCTCACTGGTCAAGTAAAAATAGCTTCTCATTCACATTATTCCCTAAGGAAAACAGATCTTAGTCCTTGAGTCAGCAGTACCTCTTGGGGTCTTGAGTGACTACATCAGGAGACACTTACCTAGACCTAGACAAACTTAGCGTTGTTTCTCTTTCCAAACAAGAGGAAAGAATCATTATCTATGAAAATAGCAACAATCCCATTTTAGGTCACTTCCAAATCCAAAGCAAATCTTCCCACAGAGTTGCTTAAAATGTATTAAAATTCTTGACTTTTAAAACTATAAACTTAAACATACAAAGATCATAGATTAAAGTAAAAAAGGTACCTTGTCTGATATTCAGACAAGGTTATCTGATCAGGCAATTCACAGAATAGAGAAACCATTCCTTGAAAACCCAGCAACCCATTTACTCTGTTCCATCCTGAACATGCAAAGGGTCCCAATCCTGTGGGAAGAGACGTTTCAAGCACGACATATATGCATGCTAGTAGTGGACCTTATTAGTAAACCCATTTTATTATAAAATTCATTTCAAAATTTGGAATTATTAACAATGATAATTATACAACAACGATAATTATACAACAACAACAAACTAACTGCATGGAGAAAAAATCTTGAGACAGAGTATGTTTTTAATGATTAAGTATAGTAGAACAATATCCTGATTAGAAATGTAACACAAAATGTGGTATTTTGGTCCACTCAGTAGTTTACTCACCAAAACACATTACAAATGTAGGGGATGGCTCACAATGGACTAAAACTGAGTTAGACTCATACATTTCAGGGTTTGCCAGGTCATCCTTGGAGTGGGTCTATCAGAACTCTAGTGTTTGACCAAGAAGTAGCTTGCAAAAGAAGTCACTCCTCAGGGAGATGTGAGCTAAAGTAGATAAGCTGAACCTCATAACAATGTTTTAGCTGCCAGATTTGGTGATTTCCAAGTTCAGAATATGTATCCATCACTCTAATTTCTCTTCGATCCAGGCTTCTGCCCCAGCCCCTCCTCTACCTTGGGTCTTATTTATGGGTCATAGGACAAGAGAGGGGTGGGAATAAAAACTCAAAGTTACTTTCACTGTGTAAAAAACACTCGAGGCATTCATGCTAAGGTACTCCCTGCCCTTAACAGAATGTAGTATAAAAAGGGAGACAGGCAGCCTCCCTAAGCTGTGACAGAGGCTCATGCAGGAAGATCAATCACATGGCCTGGCACACAGGGAAATACCTTGCTCATGTGGTGGTGCCTAGTGGGATCTGCAGTAGAACAGGGCAGAGGAGAGTCAAAGTAGAGAGGGATTTAAAACTAAGGGGTGAGGGTCGTCGTTTTTTGGTCTTTTTTTTAACTTTTCAAACCACCTATGTTGTTTATGAACACATGAGGCAATTCTCCTCAAAACTGCCACAGACAGTTGGGGGACACTGATATCCACCTTAACTAGAAGGGCAAAAGTCAGTAAAGCACCTTTTGCAAAAAGAATTCTGGTTTTATTTGAACATTGCCTTTTAGAATGGTTCAGATGAAAAAGTAGGAAAAATTGGGAATACAGAAATAATTTGGTACACCCACAATGCTCAAATACCACCCATGTCTCTGTGTGTTGCTAGGAGGCTGTCAGATAGTAACATCTCAGTGGATTAATAGCTCTATCATAACCTCTAAAGCAGAGTTCCACCTGGAGTCCAAGAAGCTTGAGAGTCCTTGAATATGTTCTAAGAGGAGCCCTATGAGAATGTTTTTTTTTGAGAATTCTAAAATACGGTTTTGGTGTTACACTAAAAACTACTAATATAAGCATATGAGTGCCCTACTTATCATCAAGCAATTCAATGCAATTTCAATGCCAGGGCTCATGTTTATGTTCATAATCAAGTTTGGTGCCATGCGATCTCCTCAAGTCCCGGTGTTTGCTTTCAATGTGTCTGTAAGCATGTCTAACTGCTGCTAAGGAGGCCTGTCCAAATGTCAAATGTCAACAATAGCCTCCCATCCACTGCTCTACTCATGCTAAATTTTCTGGCAGTTATAAAGACAAAATGACTCTTACTGCAGTTATAATTTGCAACTAAGACACTTTCACAAAATAATAAGTCTTTAATTTCTCAAGTTATATAATAAATTGAGACTCTGTCATTTTTATGAAGGTAAATCAAAGTACTATTTGATTTAGTACCAGAAGTATTATTCTGGGCTAATGAGAAAAAATTGGACTTATGTCAAAGCTTTGTTTGCATCAAAAGCAGGCCAAACCATGTCACTCTAGTAAAAAGTGAGGGATTCTGCAGCAGACTGAACAGAGAGAAGTGGAGGGAGAATGAGGCATATCACAAGAAACAGAGTAGGGTAGTACAGACAGGGCAAAGTCAAAAAACCTGAGCTACAACATCCCTTTCTGTATTCATCATTTGAGCTGATTTTCTGCTAGTCTCTGCATATATCACTTGCAATGACTATAATTGCAATGAGATAGAGGTAAACTATTTTTGTTAAATAGATCTTTAAAATCTTTTTCAGCATTTTATTACTTTTGGTTGTATTATTATTATTACTAGATCACCAAAACAATGGCTCAGTGATTAAAATAAGCTTATTTATCAAAATAGAAAAATTGAAATAATTATAATAATATAAATCTCAAAATCATCCAGGAAACACAGAAACATAAAACATGCAAGTAAATCTGTCTATTAATAACCCAAACATTAGAAATTCAGTGTAAGTAAAACAGTATCATCTATGTTAAATTGAGATAATTCATTTAAGTTATATTGGTTAAATCCTATTTTCATTGATTTTGAAATTTTATTTTTAATTTGTAAACTTAGCTAGTGAATTTGTATTAATACTTAAATTTGAGAGGTAACTAAGTATACTAAAAGCACAGGCTCTGGACCCTAGACTGCCTGGGTTTAAATCCCAGATCTGACATTTATTATCTGTGGGGTCTTGAAGGAGTCACTTAGCCTATCTGTGCCTCAGTTTCCTTACCTATAAAATGGAGATAATAATATTACCAAAAAAATCCTGCCATAATGTTGTAAGTGGGATTTAAAAAAAAAAAAAAGTATGAGCTCTAGAGCCAGACTGCCTGGGTTTTATAACTTAATTTCTCTTCTCCTGGGGTATATTACTGCAGGATTTTATTGTGCCTACCTCACTGGGTTATTGTAAAGATGAGATGAATGTCTGTGTGTGTGTGCATATCTATCTACCTACCCATTTATCCAAAATGCCTAGTACCTAGCATGTGTTATATGTGTTACCTAATATCATTGTTACTATAATTTCATTTTTAATATTAGTTTTATGGATTTACAGTTATATAAACACTGCACCTGTAAGGAGTTTAAACCTGGTTATATATATGTATTAAGCAATATTATGATACAGAATCAAAGTGTATTAGGTGGGTGGGGGGAACAGGAATTTTTTTCTCTTCAAAGAGTGTCCGTATGACTAAAATTCAAGAAACTATTTTTTAAATTAACTCTCCACCATACTGTTTATCTTAAACTATGTTTTAACCATAGTGAAAATGTTATTTCTAAAACTTTTAAGAGCAATGGTAATCTGGCAACACAACAAGGCTCACTAATATTTTGGTGGCCTACCCTCACCCCAAATCATCTTTGTCTATTTACGAAACACTGTAGCAACCATGCATGCCCACAGCATGGCAGCTACTAGTCAGGCAACTGCTTGACATCAGCCAAAATCAAGTGTGGTTTTATTTCTGCTGATTAAATTTAAATGTTAGATGAGTGAATAAAGTAAAAACACCAACAACAATTTTTTCATTTTTCAATAATGTACCATAAGTTACTCAGAACAAATAGAACCACCACCTTTCATAAAAGTGCTGTGGCAGGCATCTTTTCATACCATTAAAAGACAATCATCCATGGTTTACAGGTTTTTTGTTTGGAGACTCTTTTTTTTCTTATACTTTAAAAGTATTTGGAAACAAAACTTTAAAAGTATTTGGAAACAAACTACTACCTGAATCACAGAGTATTAGTCTGTTTTTAAAGAAGGATAAGAGTGAGTGTTCATTTGTATTTTGGCTTAAATGGTCTTTTTATATCAAACACTAATAGGCATCTTAGTTTCTTTAGGAATGAGCTCACAAATAAATAAATAAAAGAATGAACTGATGGTACATATTCTGTTACTATATCAGGACCCAATATTTTCTTTTCCTGGGATACATAATTAAAATTTGTCTTTGCCATACATGTGGTGGTTAGTTTTTTTCTTGTACAAATTCACGAGAAATTTTTTCATAGATGTGCTTTCCCTAAAAATGTTTGATTAGTGCTCTATGCTCCATCCTGGATACTGGATACAATTTGGATAATTGCCAATAGATGGCACTGTTCACACTAGGTAGCCAAAACCTCAGAAATGTCTCTTTACAGGCACAAATTATTAAGACCAAATATCTGCTCAAATCAGTGAATCTGAATTTTTCATGATGGAGAACATATATTGAAATAAATTAAATATTTAAAAATTTACACTTAATAGTTTCAGAATATGGAGACCAATTTAAGGCAAACCATTTTTTTTTTTTTTTTTTTTGCGGTACGCGGGCCTCTAACTGTTGTGGCCTCTCCCGCTGCGGAGCACAGGCTCCGGACGCGCAGGCTCAGCGGCCATGGCTCCCGGGCCCAGTCGCTCCGCGGCATGGGGGATCCTCCCGGACTAGGGCACGAACCCGTGTCCCCTGTCTCAGCAGGCGGATTCTCAACCACTGCGCCACCAGGGAAGCCCCAAGGCAATCCATTTATTTCTTCACCTAAAAATATTTATTGAGTACCTACTATCACTAGGCACTAGAGATATAACAATGATTAAGATATTTCCTGGTCTCAAGTAATCATACAATAATGTAATAAATAAAACTAATAATGGAGATATGCACTGAGAAGCACAGTGTATCCTGTACTTTACCTTTAAAACACTTATCAGAATTTGTAAGAATTATCACAAAATATGCTTATTATGTATTTGTTTGTCATCTCTTCTATTTATTAGATTATACTGCACGCGGACAAGTCATCTCTCCAGATCTAGATCACTATTCCATGCCTAGCACCTAGTCTGGTAGGTAGCTGATGCTCAACAAATATTTGTTGAAGAAACACATATTTCTGAATTTCCAAGCTCTACTTACATTCTGCTTGGCTGATTACTTTCCATCAGGATCAAACACTACTTGAGGCCCGATTTAGTAAAGCATATCCACAAGAGATGCAGCCTATTTATTGAGTACGTTAGCTTTTTTCAGTGACAGCTTTTCTCACCAGGGCAGGAATGAGCCTTTCAACACGTCAAATTAGAAGCTATTTTCCAGTGTAATAGGCGCTCTCTGGTCAGGTCAGTTTTCTTCAACACGGACAACTAAAACACCTCTCTACAGAAACAATAAGTTTCCTCCTTCACTTTCTGAGTCTTCCCAGGGCTTCTACCACGTCTCCTTGCATCTCTTTTTTTCATGGATATTAATTTATTCAAAAGGTTTCATCTTCTCTTCTCAAGGCTATCTTAAGATACCACAGTGTTTGTCAATTCTCTACAGTTTAACTGTCCCTTAAAAATTTTTTTCCCTACTTTCATGTTGCAAAATATTACTTACAGCATGTGTGTGGTGGGAGAGGGGAAGGTAGGGTGCTGCATTTTTTAAAACATACCCAGGTTTTCTAATGATTTTTCTCTGTCAGTTTCCTTGGTATTTCAAGGGAAAAAAATGAATGTAGACTAAAGGAAATAAACAGATTTATTTTAATAAACCTAAACATAAAAATCTGAATTTAAAAATTAGATAGACCTTCTATTCATAATAAATATTTAAAGAATAAGCTGTTCAAGAGCATTGATTTAAAAAATATTTTAGCAATTACTTTGTACTAATATGGTAGGTAAGATGTGCATATAATAATAATAATAATAATATATGCAATGTATTAATACTATTAGAGAGGTAAATTGGTACAGTAGTTCAGTGCCATGAAAGATTAATTTTTACTGGATATATATGGATAACTTTATAGAGGAAACTGAATTTAAACTGGTCTTTGAAGAGAAAGTGGTAGTATGTAGCCATGTCAAAATGTAATTTATAAGTATATTTTTCAATAACAAAAATACTGCAAAAAATGAAGTCCTCAATAACAACCAGAAGACATGTAATATTAGGCAGTAAAGCTTTTTAACTTTAATATAAAATATCAAGTCAAAAAAAAAAGCAAAACCAGAAAACAAACAAAACCTACCATGTCAAAACAGTCACAATACCATAAATGGGTGTATAGTTAAATGTTACTAGGTTACCTACTTAGAAAGATATATATGTTCTGAATTGGATTAAATGATTCCAAAGCATTACTGCCTCTAAATAATAGACTATCAGTGGCTGATAAAGCAAGAACTTGTATTTTAATAAATCCCACTTTTGTCATTGCAGAGTTTCTTCTAGAAATATATACTTATATAGAAACTTTGCAAACCAAGGAGGTAGATTAACATAAGCCTTTTATAAATTGTAATAAAGGTAGAAGGAGAGAAAAAAGCAGTAAGTTACACTGAAGCAGCATTAAAAGCAGATGTTCAAAGAAAATTCAGTGTAAACTGTGCCATATAAGATGAGCACTATGTATCCATGGACAACAACTTATTAGACAACATTTTAGCAATTATCTTTTAAGAGACTTCATAATTTTTTCACTATATCCCTTTACACGTAATGTTTACATAACATTCTTTAAATGAAAACCAGGTGTTCATCAAACAATGAGTACTGACTTGGTGTTATTTTAATATATATTTTTTAAAAGTTGCTTCTCTAAATTTATCAACTCTCAGAATATACTGTACTTTAACTTTAGAATAAATCTGAATATAGAGTTATGGAGATAAAGATAACAAACTTACATTATTATTTACAGTTACTACTGATCACAAACCTCTTAAAAGATAATGCACAATAACTGTGTAACTTAGGTCTTGGGCAAAACCAAATAAAAAGAATTAATTTTTAAGTAAACCAGTTAAAGAACTGGAACCTGGGTTTATTATGGTATGGACAAGTTTATGATTAAAATTGGCTTATTACACTGAAATCCTTATTTTGCTAAGACATAAAAGCCCCCCCCCCCAAAAAAATAAAATCTTCAAAAAAACCCAACCTATACTGACTCTCACTTCAAGGACCTCAGTAAGACAGTACGGCAGAGACAAATATTACAAGAAAAAACAAGATCAGTTATTGTAATTAAGGAAAATATTCAAAACTTTCCCCAGGAAATAATAAGGTCTTTTAAAATATAATGGGGGTATTTGTAAATTATTATAAGCCTATCTTACCTACCATATTAGTATAAATTCCTTAAGGATAGACCTATTTTTGTATCTTTATAGTACCTCACCACCAAGCACATGTGTTGTGCAAACCATATACTAAAATTATTTTAATCTACTGGGTAAATATTTTAAATGCTCCAAAATAGCTTATTTTTAATGGCATTCTAACCAAAGGTATATTCTAAATAAACTTAATAGTAACCTTGCTACAACTGACACAAAGATGTTTAAATAAAGCCAGAGAGGTCATTTCCAGAAATGGGCAGGAGAAAGGTTATATTATTGCTTTAGATTAAAGCTTTCTTTGCATATCATATATTCAGGGAGATATTTAATAAACAGTTTTGACAATATATAAATAAAATTTTGAATTACTGAAAGCTTTCCTGGGAGGAAGGTACATCGTGTACATAATTATTTATAAGAGTGTATCAGTATAAAATCTAGGAATATATTTGTAATCCATTTATGAGAGCACAAATAGAATATACTAAATATTGCATGTATTTAAATAAATTTATGCTGAACTCTAGCTGGCCTTCTGTCATTTCCATCACTAAGATTCCATTTTTTAAATAGTTATTAAGTGTTTTCAAAATATTAAATACTAAAGTTAATTTTAGAATTCAGTGACAGAAAATCAGACCAATAATTATAAAAATTAGTTTCATAATGAAAGTTATTAATTTAATTTTGAGTACTTGAAAATATGCTTAAAACTTGAAGGTTTATAAAAGCAGATACCACATAAAGATCCCTTAAATATATTTTTTCACAATATGCACAAAAACAGAATATGAAATCAGAAATATTTTACACATTCTCATACTTCAGAGAGCGCTAACAGCATTTTACTAGTCGAAAGCACTTTATCTTCATGTC
>RJWK010002239.1:32500-45576 GCA_004363435.1 Platanista minor
CAATTCAATAAAAACGTACTCAATATTTGCAAGGAGGACAAAGCTGAATATTCAGTCAAAAGACAGAGTCAACAAATAAATTATAGTATATGATAAATACCAAGATTGAAGATTGCAATAAATGTCACACAGAGTTATGCTAAAATTTCAATTAAAAAAATACTAGTCTATAATAAACCTGAAACACATATAAAGATGTCACATGTTCCTTTTCTAATCTAATTATCTTTACTTGTTTTTTGCAAATATCAAATAGGATTTTTTTAAAATAAAGTAACCCATTCCTTCCTCTATTGATAACTGCAAATTTCATCATAAGCCCATTCTTTCATATACTATAATCGAGGTAATCAAAAGTGGAACTAAAACTAAATCTGCACTGACTCCTTAAAATGCAAATTTTATAGTCCTCAAACTTCCCCTATGAATACATTAAATAAAATGGTAATAGTATTAACTTCCAATATTTTGGTATTTCTAGCAAAAACCAGATTTATGTGTATAGATATGTACACTGTATCCAGCACTGAACAAATAAAAAGCGCAAGTTGTAAAATATCATACCTAATAGTACGAGTCTATTTTATAAAAAAACAAAAAGCTAAGTATAATTATATATGCATATGTACATCTGGGAATAGAGCAAGGTGCAGTAAGAAGGGTACTAAACTATTGACACTGGATTGGTGTCAATATAAAAGATATATTCATTTTTTTTCTTTATATACCTATCAGTTTTTGACCCATTATAATAAACATGTATTACTTTATAACTTTTAAAAGTATGTAATAATTTTTTTAAAGGGGAGAGGATGTGAGCAGACAAAGGACAAAATTTTCTCACAGCTTACTGTGAGTATATTAGAATTCAGATATTGTTTTTAGCAATTTGAAGTTACGTAACTGGAACTGATAAGATTTTTTTCTTTTTCTGGAAAATAAATGATACATTTGTATAAAGTCTATGCTTCTACAAATTTTCACACGCTATTTCAACAGCCTATGAATAGGGAGAAAAATGAAAGAAGTGAAACAGAGAGGTTGTGTGCATTGCTGGAGGTCACACCGTAAAATCATGTTCTCCCAGCTCCTCATGCTGTGCTCTTCCTAAAATAAACAGACTGTGTATGTCAAAGTTAAATACAGATGCTATGAATCTGTGACAAATGGTAATGAGCGTGGCCAAAGATACCACTGTGGCAAAGGCATTCTCCATCTTAACTTCTAATACTTTGATGGGAGAAATAAAAAGAAACCCTGTTACCTCTGCTGCTATTTCTCTCTCTGCAGTTACAGACCTTAGATCCTGAGAAAAGCATGAAATAACTACCAGGTACCTTGTGGGGTCCTCTGCAATGAAGCAAAACCTATGGTGTCCTGAACTAGAATATAAAAAATATCCGAATACAATATTCAGTTACTCTCATGGTTTCGAGAAGGCCTGACTTTCAGACTCTTGAATAATGGGAAGTGGGGGTTATTTAATGCACTTAGAATATTTGGTTTTACTTTATAAAGCTTTAATAAGCACATTGCATAAAAGTCAGAAAATAAATTTTATCTAGGTTAAACATAAATCTGAGACTATTAGTAATATCATGAAAATTACATGACATATTGTCATTTTTTTTTTTTTTAAAGCTAACTGGGCACCATTTTCTACCAAGACCACCATGTCTTAAAAAAGTAACAACAACCGACAGATCTTCTCTGGAAGAGAGGGGAGGGAGAAAGGGTAGAAAAAGGGCCCAAGTTCCTTATTGACTAGATATTATTTATTAATCATTTACTGCAGAAGCAAATTGAATAAACTTGTAACTGATCAAAATGTTTCAGAGAAATGGATCACTGACAAGGTACTGTTTCTGACTGAAATGTGAGCCGGTTCCCAGATTTAGGACCTGTAAACTGCATAAGAAATCAAGGCAGTAACACGATATTAATATTTAATCCACATTAAAGGTATTTTAATTTGCATACATTCATAGTACACACTTGTTTGTTAAAAGAGAGAAAAATTTGTAGAATTGATCTTCCAGAAAGAAGAAAAACTTCATGCTGTTTTATTTCACGATCACAGTTTAAGGAAAGTGTCTGTTTTAATATGCACATTTACCCTAAACCTCAAATACATATCAGCTTAGGTTAAAAAAAAAAAAAAAAAAATTAAAATGCTGGAAGGAGAGGGATCTATTACATTGAAGTCCCTAAATAGTATATGAGATAATAGTTTTCATCAGTGTTTAATAAATATATACAATTATACGAGTAACATCAGTATATTGTGAGATAACTATGTTCTCAAACTCATTTAGACAAATGTCAAAAATATTTTTTTGGAACACAGTGGTGAAACATTAAAATAAGACAGGTATTTTAAAACGTAACAGACAAAGGATGAGTGACTTTAGAATAGGGTTCATAACCTCTGTTTGAGAATAGGGTTCAAAACCTCTCCATGCATCCTCAAAAGTATAACAATAATACATAAACTGTATTTACACTTGCATTAAATAAAACCTTTAGTCTGTGACCTGAAATACAGCCGTTTTATTTGCGAGTTCTACACAAAATAGCCTAAAACAGAGAGAAAAGGGCTTTTATTAGAATGTAGTATTATTGATGAGCATGTAATAGCAAGAGCCCGCCTACATTTCTGGCAAGCAGCGACTATATTCTACAAACCACTGATGGGCTAAACAAGCTATTAATGACAGTTGCTTTTCAACATTTAAAATGGTCAGACTGTGTTGTCTGACCACAAGGACAAGCAGGTCATCACTCTCAAATGTTATACAATATAAGAAACATAAATGAGACCTCTGTGGGGAGAAAAAACCCACAGGTATGGCTCCAGAGTTCTTTGGCTACTCAACTATTAATAGAAAGCAAATCCCACTTAAAGTTGTAAATACTTGTAACCCATTTTACTAAAAGATTTATCATCACTTGTTTAACTTTCCACCTACAGCTGAACAAGGTATTATTAGTCCTAGTGTCCAGCTCCAGCCCTGAAATATACAACTTAATATCCAGAACCCAAATAAAGAAAAAAAAAAAAATTAGCCCTTTGCTACTCTCACAGAGTAAGATGATGAAATTTTTCACCCTGTATAAATCTGTGGAGTGTCTGTCTCTCTGGGTTTATGAATGCCCAACTAATCATTCATAGGTTGCAGAATCATACTCAATGAGTATATGGGGAAACATCTAGATTTTTCATCAGATTCAGAGGGCCTTGTTCATTGGACACATGTCTTTCAAGTCAATGCCTTTCAATGTACTTTTCTTTCTGGTGGTCACTGGACCAGGGGCATTAGCCTCACTTGGTAGCTTGCTAAATGTAGAATCTCAAGTCCCACTCCAGACCCAGAGTTTAAACAATATCCCCAGGAGGTTCATATGCACATTAAAGATGGTGAAGCACTGACCTAGAACATGTCCCCTGACCCAAACCCACCTCCAATTATTTGACTTTCCAGAAAAGAGAACAAGGGAAGTTTAGAAATATCATACTGATCAGGATAATTCACCTCATTTCCTGCTAAAGGGCATGGCACAGCAGTCCTTTCAAGCCAGAAACAACCCACAGAACTATTTTGACCTAAAAAAAGTGATAACTTTTCATACAGCTCAAACTAATATATTCAAATCTGAATCCCTCTCCCAAGAGGAGAGGATAGCATTATTTTTATAGATTGCTAATAAAATAATCATAGCTATATTATAATCAAATGGCAAAGTTCTATCTCCTGTACACTTTCATAATTGTAACAATAAAAATGCATGTTAATGTCACCTACTTGACTGTATTAAAAACACTCTAAAAAGTAAATCTTTTAACCCCCTATTACATAGTTCAACAAGGATTACTACTCACTATATTATCCAGAATTTAAAAACATAGGATGGTAGAAAAATACGGAGTCAGCTACCTTTGATATACAGAGAACTTAAGAGTCAATTTTCCACACCCTAGGACATATTTAATAAAAAAAAAGTCAGGAGCAACATCACCATCTAATAACCACCCACCTCCACTCCTTCAACCCTGCTGTGTTAACAGACATACACTGGAGTCACATCCGAAGGTCTTTAATTTGTATATGATTCTTCATCAAATAAAAAATACTATTTCCTTAAGTTCATTATAAAAGCTAAGCACAAAATTATAAGCAATGTTTCCACTCATTTTCTCTAAGCTTAAATGGATAGGGACCCTGAACTCTGAGATGTTTTGTATTCAATTCTGCTGACCATTTGGCAGGACCCCTGTAGGAGGACTCCTGAGGATTCAAGGTCTATTCAACATTGATTTCCGACATGTTTCATTATGAATTTCTCATTTGAGGCAAAATGTTTCAAAGACACCCCACCCTGTGCCACCCCTGATAATGGCTATAAGTTTAATACCTAACTTGGAAGTACAAACAAATATCATCCACAGAAAAACAAAGTGTAACACTAAAATGCCAAAATAGTGAACATAGGCTTAGGATTTGGTGTTACCATAGCACCAGCTAGAGGGAAGGGGCTTGAAAAGGGGTGGGACCAGAAGAGGCAGCCTCAGGAAGTTGCTTCTGGGAGAAAATCAGGTAAACAGAATACATGTCAGTGACAAGAAAGAAAGTAGTAAGAAACAAACTGCTAAAGAGAAAAAAGACATGCCAACCCCTTCCTCCCTGCCACCCCCATCATTATCTGTTAGAGAAATTACGCTTCGATGTACTGCAGAAGACAGCACCCTTAAACTAGGAGCCCTGTCTACAAAATGTCTAGGATTTCTAAAATGAAGGAAGGAAGGAAGGGAGGGAGAGAGGGAGGAAGGGAAGGAAGGAAAAGAAAGAAATCAAATCACCCCCATATAAAGCTACTATAAGAAGTAACTAGAAAATGCAAATTAAAGCATTTCAGTAGATGAAAATTCTTCCCCTAAAACCAACTACAAAGCACAAGACTCATTTGGACAAATAACAAAAAGAAAACCTAGAATCAGACATTCAAAAAATAAAAACAGAAATGGAAGGAAAAATAGTTCAGATATGGAAAATACATTATAAGGTGCACAAAGAAGAATAAATTTGAATGAAAATTTAAAAAGAAATATTGAATAAAAGCAGGAAAACAATTCAGAGAATAAAGACAAAGTAAAATAGTAAAAAGAGTCAGAGAGAAAGGGACTGAAATAGAAGACAAGCAAAGAAAGTTTATATATTGGAGTCACTAAAGAAGAAAATAAAACAATGGAATGGACTAATATTTAATTCTATAATCCATGAAAATTATTTCTGGAAATGAGAAAACTTAAGTCTACAAATGAAATTGCCCAGAAAAATTAGCCAGAAACAATCAACTTTGAGAATTATCCTAGTAAAAGCAAGATCAATGAAAAAATGGTAATGTCTCAAGGCAAAAAAAAATCTAATTATTTATAAGGGTAAAAAAATAAGGCTGGTACCAGATACATCAAGAGCAGAATACTATCTCAAGAAAGTCAAGGAAAAAACTGTAAGCGACGGGTTTTATGTCCAGTCAAGCTGTCACTCAAGTGGCAAGACTCCAGAAAAACAGCTTGGAATGTACAAGATCTTGGAGAATAATGTACATAGGAGCCTTTCCTGAGGAATATACTAGTGGATGAGTTTTACACAAACAGGAGATAAATGGGGAAATATCAGCAAACAAACTGATGGCAAATATTTAATATATTTAATTTTAAAGGTGATTCTAAAACAAAGTAAGCATGAGTGGAAGAATAGTATGCAAACATTTTATATACTAACAAAGTAGCAAAAAACACAGCAAGAAGAAATGGGAGGAAAAGGAAGAAAGGGAAAATACAACAAAAGCATTGTCTATAATGAAGGTAACAGGTGGGAGTCAAAGGATGTCATCTATAAGGTTAAACAGGAACAAGGGGGATTAAAACCATTATAAAAGGTATAAATACAAAGGTAACCACTAGAACAAAAATGCAAGCCTTCCTAAGTTTCATCATCATAATTACAATGGCTCTTCAGAGACAATTCTCCATAACATTCTGTACATCTTATATCAGCCATCAGCCTTTGTTCAGAGCTATCTTTTCAAAGGTGTTTGGTACAGCAAACAATCTTTGGTATAGCAAAGATGTTTGGTATAGCAAACGGTATTGCAAACAGCAAGATAGAGACAGAATCTCCCTCTGGGCCAGAAAGCATGTTTGTTACCTAACTAGGATAAAAAAGATAATGTCTTTCTCTTGGGCAAAGTTTGGGCTAACAGCTCCTTAAAGAACTCCCAAATCTGGAGCCCCTCAGCGATGACACAAACCCACTGGGTATGCAGCATCAATCACCCCACGGGGCTTGGGGGTCAAGGGGAACCTATACAACCATGAAGTACGTGCTACTTTTTGTGCTGTTAGTAAAAAAATGCTTTGTCTCTGACGCAGGGAATCTTGTGTCTTCTGTCAGCATCTATGAAAGTGTAGCAGGCATGCAAGTTGGGCTAAAATCTTAATAAAGGAGACACAGCTAAATAGAGAAAGAAACATAGTAAATATAATGATACACACAGTAATTATGGAGTGATATACAGGATATACTGATAAGTGAAAACAGCAAAATAGAAAAAAGTATACACAATATGCTTTAAAAAAATATTTTTATATGTTTACTTTTTGGCTGTGCTGCACGGCTTGCAGGATCTTAGTTCCCTAACCAGGTTTCAAACCCGGGCCCCTGGGAGTGGAAGCACAGAGTCCTAACCACTGTACCTCCAGGGAATTCCTTACAATAATTGCTTTTTATAAGAAACAGGAAATAGGAATACATACACATATGCATATACATATAGATACACATAATTTTACAAAAAGCACAGGAAGGATGAACAAGAAGTTAATAAAATATACTACCTACAAGGAATAGAGAATAGCTAGAAAGGATGGGAGTGACACCTCTCTGACAATACTACTGTGTATCATATTTTGACTTCTGGAAGCATGTTAACATTATAGATATTCAAACATAATTAAATCTACAAGAATGGGAACAAAGGCACCTAAAATTGAATGCAAATAGAAACAAATGAACACCACTATATTTCAAAGGAATAACCTACACTCAAGGGGAAAAAGAACTACAAATAAATCTTGAAATCTTTTATTTAAGTTTATTTTCAAAATATATAGTTGTACTGGAACTATTTTATGTATATTATATGATTGAGCAAATGGGTAAATGTATTAGTGTTGTTAGGAGTCCAGGTTCTCCCTTTACATAAAGGGAAATACAAATATGAAATGGGGGAGGACAAGGAAGAATTCTGTGGTTTGGATTGAAATTGGAGGGATCAGTATGACTCACATGTTCTTAAAAATATTTATCTACTTACCTACCTACCTCTGTTTAACTATCTAATCTAGCACTGAAAGGTCCTAGAAGTAATGAAACCCCAGAGACAATGAGCATATCACATGTCCAGACCTTGATTCCTAAAATACCATCTTCCTCTAAAATGCAATAGGGTAATTTGAAGAAATGGCCGGTTCTGGGAGTGGGACAGGGAAGGTATAAGATAATCCTGAAACATCTTGTTGCGTCAGAAAATGAGGACGTGCTTAAAAGAAAAAAATAAAATAAAAAAGGGAGTATGTTGAAAGGACCCCAAAACCATCTTTAAAGAAGATTCTCTGGACAAATCTGTGACAACCTGAGTGTCAAAAGAAATAAGAAAAGTAACGGATAATAACCTAGTCATGAGTCTTTGCTCACAATAAGTAAATAAAGTAAGAAAGAAGGATAGGCTTTTCCTTATAGTGGAATGCTGGCTGCTAAATATAGGGAGAGTGGTAGAGCTGGAAAAATCTCAATTTTGCAATCATCAGGCAAGAATCATCAATGGATGTCGGGGCACCAACCTTCAAAAGTTCTGTCTACAATTTTAAACAGACATAGACTTTATGGCTAGTACACAAGTTTGTAAGAAGAAAAATAAAATGGAATTGGGGAGGTAAACTATAAGAAATTTAAGCTAAGAATGACACGCTGGACAGTTCCCAGGAAAAGCTGGCAATATAGAAAAGAATGATAGAATAAAGACTGAATCAAGGGCTTGAGAGATTGTGACAAATAAATGAATTGGCCCTTGAAGAGGTTCCAGGGAAACAGAGTCCACCTATCTTATTCTTTCCTCCATACACCCACACTTGTTACAGATAACTATATATACCAAGAAGAGCCCATAAACAGAGTACAAAGACAGTGCAACCATATATGTGTTCTTGTGACAAATATACTGCATGCCATTTTTCTTAACTCATTTAAATTTATACTGGCTTTCACCCTCTCTTAGAACAATGCTAATTTTCTATGCTAATCCAGATAAATCTGAAAAGACAAGAAGGGTACATAAAGAAGAAATTAACTCCAAATGTGTGGGATGTTCTCATTTTAACGTTACACCATATATTTTTAAAAATCAATCTATTAGAATCTATACTTTAATTGTATTTGGTATGCAGCCAATTCAAAGAAGGGGTACATGTGCTAGAAGACAAGGGTATCTGTTCAGCTGGACAGTGGAGAGACCAAACCTAAGGAGCCCACAGTTGCTAGACAGACAGGTTTCTTTGTGTTCAACCAATGAATTCTTAAGTTCACTTCCTTCTTAGGCAGTTATAAAGAATATCATTGACTTTACTGAATATTATTAGTGTACAAAGCAATATATATGTGTATATATGTGATAATATGTATTCATGTATTCATATTATTGTTAATAGTTCACAGTCAGTGGGTCAATTTTACAATGTCAAGTTATAGAATTTGAATGACTTAAGTAAAATGCATTAAAATCATCTACTTCCACTACCTGCTGTACTAATCATGGCTCTCTCATCCCTAAAATGCCTTATCTTTGAAATACATTTGATGTATATGACCCAGATAAAATGAAATATAACTCAGAGTCAAAAATGGAAAAGGTTTTTAAATACTTTTAGCTGAAGAATTCTTTGTTCAGATGAAACCTTATTTTAAAAGTTTAAAAGTAAACAAAATAACTAAAAGTGGGAACTATTCTGGCTAGAGTGGGCAGTGGAAGTCTGGAGTGCCACCTGTTTTGGGGAGCTTCCTGGCAGCCCAAGGCAGTTAGAAAACCACTGCTGCATAAGATTATAGGTAGAGTATAAATGCATGAAATTGTCACTGAATGTAAGTTCATACTAGTGAGTACTAAAAAAATATGGAATTTAAACAAACAAACAAATCTAACTCATCTACTGATGAATATGAACCAAGTAAATATACAGTCTTTTTATTAAATAGTAATTTACAAGAGAAGTATAAAAGACAGCTCATTTTGGAACTATGTTAGCTGTTCTTCCTTGTTATAAGCTGCCAATTGATACTGGCATTAGATATCTTAGATTAATATTTTTATTCTGATGTCCATATGTATGTCCTAAATATCATGTGCCACTATGAAGTGATAAACAGGGATTCAAGAAATAATTTTTAATAATGAGAATAACAATATTATTTAATTACTTCTAATCTGGACAAATATATATACTTCAATTTTTCTAACTAGTTTATTGTATTTTGCTTTTAATAATTAATCTGTAATTTTTAGGATGATTTTATCATTTTTAAAAAGTCTAGGTTTCCTCAGTTTCCTTTAGCTATTGAAAGAAAAAGCAAAAATCCTTTCTAACTCTAAAGCTACTATAAATAAAAGTGAAGCTGCCTCTTGTTACTGTTTGCTTTGTGGGAGCAGAACAAAAGCACATTAAGAGTTAACAAAGCTACAATATGATATACAAATGAAATCTTGCATTAAAAAAGTACTTAGATTGTATTTACAAAAGAATCTCTATCATTAATTATTCAACATTTGGATGTGACCAGAAACCAGAGCATGACTTTATAATGCTTTGTTTAAATGAACTACTTAATGTTGTAATGAACACTCAATGTGGTGAGCTCAATGAATTTTGGACCTGGTATAATACAACAGTTTTTCCAATTTTCTGATCAATTGACAGATTTTAATGTTAAATCAGTTGGAATTTTACTTGTTTTAAAAATGTTTACTTAAATCAAAAATTTTGCATCTCAATTATTTTATATTCTGAAACTGAATGTAGTTTATAAACCAATGCATTATTCATAAAGCAAATACATCAGGAAAAACAAAGCTGTACACTTCTTTCAAAGCAGTTAAATCGCTAAAACATACCATATTTATGCATGCAATATTTGATTGTGTTTTTCTTAAAACACAAGCTTGTGTTTGTCAGATCAAGATTTGCCAAAAATTCTACACCACTTTTCTTTATAATTAAAGCAATCATCAATCCAAGGATTGTCATCCATTTTATTTCATCTCTACATCAGAAAAAAATGTAATTTAAAAAAAATTTTAATTCCCTTGAAACGATAAGATAAATGAAAATGTAAGTGCCTTCACGTAATAACAGTAAGCTGACCCTTTGGGAAATGGTTGACTTTCTCAATACAAGGTATTCAAAGCTCATTCAAAAGTGTTCATTTAGAATGCAGATATCAAACATGATGCAAATGTTCAAGAGAAAATTAGAACTTACCAGATGTTCTAATCCAGCTTTGATGTTTCCAGATTCCCTAAAATAGAAGAATAAAAGTTTAAAATAGTTGTTAAACCCTTGTCTGCTATAATTTATGTTTACCTCAAAAATATTTTACAAACCCTTATAATTTTTTCATATATCTTTCCTAATGTTCATAATAACATTGTTTTTAAGGACAAAACAATTTCCTTACGGAACAGATAATTTATTTATACCTAATAGTAGTACTACTGCTAAAATTGATATTCGTCTACTAGAAAGAATGTTTCAGACTCTTCAAAGTCAGTGGAGAACAAAAAAGAAATCAAATGTGTTATTTTACTACTTGCACACTGTCTTTATTTTACATTAGCTTTTTCATTAGAGTTTATGTCTTTTCAATGTTTATTATGAAAATGTTCAAACATACAGATTCTATCCACCATCTAGAGTCTACAATTGACATTTTACTACATTTGCTTTATCAAATATCCATCCATCAATAGGTGCATTTTTATATAAAAAATAGCCACAAAAAGAATGTTTGTGAGTACATAGTTAAATAAGTCAATCTTAAATTTTTTCCCACCATTAATTTTATCAACTTAGTGCCCACTACAAATCAGAACCCAAGACTATTATAATATTTAAAAGCAAAAAAACACCAATGAAAACACAAACATCAAATATCACAATATATTTTAAGTATTTAATTTCTTGCTTTTCACTTTAAAAAAGAGTGCTGATGAAACCAAAAATACAAATAACTGTGCAAGTAGCAAAGATAATTTAAATACACATTTGGTGAAATATGGCAATAGTGAGATATTTTTCCTGATTTTGGTCAATGCTAATTTATTAGTGACAAATGGACTTTGACTTTTCTCACTCCAACAAGCAGTATTTGAATTCCATCATTAACATTACGCCTTATTTGTTTTAACATAAAATTATACTTCTACCACACTGCAGAAAATAATTATGAAACATCCAACAACAGTACTGCATTCACGATGTTTAATCTTTTCCCCATACCTCTTTCCTTCTCTAAAGGGGCCCCAATTTTATTTCTTTTCTCTTTATTTTGTCTCCAATTTTTTTTTTTTTTTTTTTGCCAGAAATCTACTTACTTCTGTTTTCTTCGTCTTGCTATACAATCTTTTCAAATTTCCCTTTGGCTCTACTGCTTGAAAACTATACTCACTGCTTCCAACCTTTGCTCTCACTGCCCAGTCTGGCATCCTGGGAATAAATTCCACTGTCTACTGATTAGTACTCATCTTTAGCCATTCTCTCTTCTGCTTTCTGCTTCTGGCAATGCTATATATTCAACATTTAAAAATTTAAGGATTTCTGAAACTTATTCTCTGGATGCAGTCCTAATGACAAGTGACAGAAATAAATTGTAACAAGGTGTCATAGAAGGCCAATAGCTACATAAATAATTATTTTTACCTTTATTATTATAAAATTAATGTATTTGTTGGAGCTGGAAGTCAGATGAATCTTTAAGTTTTCACAAGGAAATTCTCATATAAGCATTTGTGCAATTTAAAATTTAAACAAAAAGAATAATACATATAGTGAGACATCTGACAGTATAATATGTATTTATGTGTATGTATACAGGTTACAATAAAATTAAATCTTCTTCCCATCAGTGACTCCCAGTTCTCAATCACTGATATCAGTTATTTGTTTGTCCTTCCAAAGATAGTCTATGCATGTGTATGCATGTTGCTGTGTGTGTTTCTCTTCTTCTTCTTCTTCTTCTTTTTTTTAACCCAAACAGAAGCATACTATACACACTGCTTTGTACCTGAACTTGGCAATCTATCTTGGAACCAAGGATATTTATACTATATAATACACATCTACTTAATTTTTCCCCCATGGCTACATTGTCACATCATGGTTCTTATTAGAAAATAATGCTGCAATATAAAAGAACAAAAATGCTCAGATTCAAAGTACAAGTCCATAATTCATTATCTGAAACCATTGGGGTTAGACACGTTTCATTAGAGTATTTTGGATTTTAAGAAAGGTAATAAGGTACATATAGTGTATGCCATAAAACACTGACAGCAAAGCTTGAAGAAGCATCTCATCATCATACATATTAATAATTCCGAAAGAAACATATGAATGTCCACACAAAGTGGGATAAACAAAGACTATAAGCAGCCTCATCTCAGGGTAGGTTTTGCTGTCAACTGACTTTGTCACGAACTTAGGGAAAATTTACTAGTTTTCTGAGTTATTTGCATTTTGGAATCAAGGATAAGAAAAAGAAATGAAGGAAGGAAGGAAGGAAAGAAGGGAGGGAGGGAGGGAGGGAGGGAGGGGGGAGCACAGGGTGGGGGAGAAAGCGGGAGAGGGAGAATGGGAGGGAGGAAGGAAAGGTTGGCTAGGTATTGCTTTGTTATGTTTCCAAGTGATTCTTTAAATTAAATAATTCTAGGAAATATGTATTTTGAATGGCATGCCTGAAAGAAAACTA
>RJWK010002239.1:45676-72223 GCA_004363435.1 Platanista minor
TTTTTTTTTTTTTTTGCAGTACGCGGGCCTCTCAGTGTCGTGGCCTCTCCCGTCGTGGAGCACAGGCTCCGGACCCGCAGGCTCAGCGGCCATGGCTCACGGACCCGGCCGCTCCACAGCATGTGGGATCTTCCCGGACCGGGGCACGAACCCGCGTCCCCTGCATCGGCAGGCGGACTCCCAACCACTGTGCCACCAGGGAAGCCCTGCAAAGCTTCTTAATGGGTCTCAGTGACCCCTGCCTTGCCCCATGTTAATTCATTCTCCATAATACATTAAGATCTTTGTAAAATGTAAGCTTATGTCAATTCCCTTCTTAAAATCCACAATATACTACTACACTCCAGTTTACTAATTCCCTCTGTTATTTTGCCAAAGCTATTATCACATGGAAAGTGGCAGCAACAGCCATAACAAACTACAAACCTTGCTTTAATCATCACTGAACCACTCACCCTCTCTACCTGAGATGTTCCTTTTGTCCCAGACTCCTCTAATCCTCCTCATCTACCTAAAATATAAAAACGTTCTTCAGAACTCAACCTAAACAAAACCTCCACTGGGGAAACCTCTTTTCTTCATAAATGAGGTACTGAACTCTCCCCATGTGTTCATATCACGAAATTCTCACACTTTATCATAAATACGTATTTACTTTCCCATTGACAACAACTAAAATGAAAACTCCTTGAGGACATGAATTACATCTTTCTAATTTTTATACCCCAGCATCTAATAGAGTGCCTGAATCAGAGTATGTATTCAACTAATAAGAGTCTGACATCTAACCATCATTAAGACAAGCTTAGATAGTCAGTAGCAACCAACCCAGGTCTCTGGGTGGTCCTACCCAGCTCCATACCACTCAAAGAAGGCAACTGCAACAGTGAGTTGCTGTTTGGAAGAATAGTTTTGGGAGCTGTGTGTATGTGTGTGGTGGGTGGAAGAATAGTTTTGGGAGCTGTGTGTATGTGTGTGGTGGGTGGTAGGTGGTTGTTTCGCTTTGTTTTGTTTTGGGTTGTTTTTGATGAAGTAGGAAGACACAATGGAAAAGTGGTTGACTGAGGCCAGAGTAGAACAATTAACCTGGAGGAGCACAAGCCAGAGCCTAGACTTTCACCCTTCTCCTTAGATTAAAATTAATAGCCAAGGCAGCTGAATGTTGCAAGAAAATAAAAGAGAAACCCACGAGGAAAATTTTAAGATCTTTGAGGTGTGTAGTCACAGGAACAGAAAAACAACAAAGAAAGCAACCTCATCCAGAGAAAACAGATTGAGCAAGAATATAATAACATATTCAAAGATAAGGGAAGATTTTTAGAAATTAAATATGAAAAACAGTTATGAAAAAGAATCAATATGAGATGAGTATTAGAAATACAACAGTTAGACTCAGAGGATGAATTGAAAGCACAATAGCTACAGACCAAGAATAAATTAGTGAGCTGGAACATGGGGTAGAAGAACTCTCCCAGAAGGCATAGGAAAGGTATGAAAGACAGAACAAACAAGAGATAAAATTAAGAACAGGAGTAGAAGTATGAACATCTATATAATAAGAATCCTAGAAGGAATGCAAAGACAAAATAAAAGAGAAGAATTATTTGAAGAAATAATGACAAAAATTTCTTAGATATAGAAATATTCAAATCTTAGATTGAAAGGATACACACAGTAGTGAACAAAACAGCTAAAGAAAAATCCACAGCAAAGCATATAATATAAGGATAATTAAGACTGTAATATTATAGATTAAGAGAAAAGTCTAAAAGTTTTCAGAAAGAAAAAGCATACCCTGCCATAAAGGAAGACTAGCACTGATATCAGACTTCTTAACTCTAATGCTAGACAATGGCATATTAACTTCCAAGAGAAAGTGTTTAAAAAAGAAAAAGAACTGTAAACCTAGAATTTATATTTAGTGAATAAACTGTTATTTACATTAAAGGAAAAATAAAGCAATTTTCAGCATACATAGTCTCAGGAAATTCAAAAGTTCTTAGGAATGTAATGCAATAAGAAGAGAAATAAAATCAGGAAGAAGAAAGACTATAAAGCAAGTAAAGGCTGGCATAGTACATAGTAATTATTGTAATCTTAGTAATCAGTGACTAAAAAGAAAACTAAAGAAAGGTCACCTAACAATCTAGAATTAAAATGCCAGAGAAGGGACTTCCCTGGTGGCGCAGTGGTTAAGAATCCGCCTGCCAATGCAGGGGACACCGGTTCAAACCCTGGTCAGGGAAGATCCCACGTGCCGCGGAGCAACTAAGCCTGTGTGTCACAACTACTGAGCCTGTGCTCTAGACCCCGCGTGCCACAGGTACTGAAGCCCGCGCACCTAGAGCCCGTGCTCCACAACAAGAAAAGCCACTGCAATGAGAAGCCCGCGCACCACAACGAACAGTAGGCCCCTGCTCGCCTCAACTAGAGAAAGCCCACATGCAGCAACGAAGATCCAACGCAGCCAAAAATAAATAAATTTAAAAAAAATGCCAGAGAAGATTCTTAGATGGGGTATGAAACAAATCTAGCAATGTGTGATTTACAAGAGACATAAAACAAAAAGGATCCAGAAAGGTTTCCAAAAAAGAGATAGTAAAAGATATAACCAGGCAAACATGAATCAAAAGAAAGTTGGGTTAAAGTGACCTTAATGACAAGTATATTTAAGCCACTTCCCCCTTCATATATATTTTGATATGTATATATTTTGCTATATACATACATAAAAGAAGACCATTCTCTTCTAGTAAAAGATACAATAGATCAAGAAATTTTCATTTATATCCCGAAGGTTTGCATGTTTGTAAAGCTTAATATGTATCATAGATTGGGACACCAAAGTTTCAACAAGTTCTTCATGAAAATCAGTTTTCTTTATTTAGTCTTACTTTGGGCAGAAAGACAAGGAAGAGTGGCCATCTCAAAACAACGCAGATAAAGCATCATGAGTACATAAATACTACATTAGACAGCATGATGTATAATCCTGGTTCTAGAAGCAAAATAGTTGAATGAGCTTGGGTAATAATCCAAATTCTCTGAAGCTCAAATTGTTCACCTATGATGTGAAGATTTTTTAACACTTGCTTTACCTAACACATAGGGTTGCTGTGAAAAAATAAGCAAGATAATGTATATGAAAGTACACTATAAATTTGAATGTGCTATAGAAATCTGTTATTATGGTAGATATTTAAATACAAAAGTCTTAAGAGTGGTTCCAAAACTCTTAATGTATTTTTCTAAAATAGAGAGGCAAGATTCAAGACATTGACAGAAGGATCTTGCAACAAATGGGATAAAGCCTGTCCTCCTTAGTGGTCTGTCTCTTGGGTTGTCCCTGTCATGACTTCATCAATATTTGTGCAACTCCTTTTGCCCTGTGCTGAAAGCAGACTTAATTCAATTATAGGTCTCAAAACTGATAAAATGGTCCTGAAGTGGAAAATGGGAAGAGATTATTGGCAAATGAATAAAGATTTGTATCGAACTAACACACAGGAGTACAGCGGGTCTTTTTTTAATCATTCCCTGTCTTAAATCTTCTGGGAACCATGAGTTTCCCTTCCCCTCATGCAGCACATCGATTTCTGAATTAGACTGCAATATTAAATAATTAATATACTTGCCATGATTGATGTTTTGCATTAGTTGAATATTAGGTTATCAATCAAAATCCACTTGGTTTAATGTAATAATATTGAAAAAGTGTCACGGGCTGTTCATCCAATTTGTAGTTGAGGCAGCACAGATAGTAATGTTGGCATAACACGAGGCTTTAAAGCAGGAAATTCAGTGGCTCAACATGTATGAGGCAGACATTTTGAAACTAACTGGGAGAAGACTGAGGTTGTCCTAAATAAACCTTGTAGCACCTATCAGTGTCAATGTTAGTTCTCCTTCCAGTACGAAGTTGCCATACATCAATCATACCATGGCAGGCAAGAAAAAAAATTAAAATAAAGCTACTGTTTTACCTTTGTGGCAAACAGATTTCATCATTTTGCCAAAGGAAGCATGCTCTAAATCTGGAAATTGTTGCTATTATAAAGCTTATATAATCTTAAGAAATTTCTAAACAAATAGACTAAGATTTTTTAGATCTGATCTTACTAGGAAGGGATCAAATTTCTTTTTTTTTTTTTTAATATGAGAACAAATTACACCAAAGTGATCATTCAGGTTTTATAATGGTCTAAAGGAATCTGGTCAAGGAGCCACAATTAATAATGATATTTACTTTGAAAAAACAGCATTCCTTTTGATGATGGCATTCTCCTTTCTCTCAATATTTTGTATCAAAATTGTCAAACTACTACCTTAAAAAAATATTTTTAATCACTTGCTTCTCCTAGTGAAAGCAAATTTTTCTCATCATTCCCTATTAAATCAATCTAAAATCTATTATGGATTTACTTATAAAATTACAACATATTAAATAAACAAAAGACATCCAAAAGAAAAGTAAGTTTTTTGGGTGGGAAGTAGAAAAGTAACACATATAAACCAAAACTATTTCATAAAGCAAGCCAAAATACAGTGAGTATTTAGTTATAAAATAGAAACTATAATACATGTAACTAAATAAAGTAGCATTAATGTCTCATTTCACTGACCAAGAAATGAAAGATAAAATGTATTTATAACCAGTAATGTATTGATATATGTATTAACCCACATAAAATATGCACATATACAATAATTATGAAAAACAGAGTTTAACTCTTAAGTAATAAAAATTTTTACAGGTTTTTTGGTTATGAACTAAGCATATTATCCACTTTTAAAAGATTAGTATGCTGCAGTTTTCTACAGCTATAAGAGATAAGATCACAGTTAATTTTGTACTCTTTCTCATAAAGCAAAAATCTATGTGAGCTGTTTTTTTTTTTATAATGGCAGTCAAAGTTTCTAAAAGCCTGAGTTGTAAGTTATAAAAATATATATATCTCCTATCTCAAATTATAATTGATAAATTTTCACATGTATAAGACCTTTTTCTGTTATGTATCAAATGTTATGAATGAAAACTTTGGTAATACTATAAATCTAAGAAAAACTTGGTTCAAATTCCAACTTTTCTACTTAACTAAATAACTCTGTCAGGATATATACCTTCTCTAATTTGCCATTCTTAAGTTCAAATCAAGGATTAAAAAGATAATCGGCATGCATATAGAAGTCACTCAATAATTACTCGTTCAACATGACAGACTAAATAATGGACTGTATTCTACTTTCAAAATCAAGAAACATCTTTACAGATGTTAGCTTTTTTAACCACCTTAAAATCTGTTTCAACTGTAACACCTATAAATGAAAGTCAGTCTACTTTTCAAATAAATACATACGAAGAGCTTGGCCCAATGGCTAGCATCCAATAAAAATACCATGTATATCTTGACATAAGAACATTCTTCTATCCTGATCTGTTTGGAAGGAGGCAGAATTAAAAAGTACACTGAAAAGAAGCAAAAAGAATTGCTTAATTACCTATTTTTTTTACATTTTACCTCCAGTAACAAAAACACAGACTATCACCACTAAGTTCCAAACTAGAATTCTTAGTTTCAACTTACTAGGTTTGGTTAGAATTCTCAGCATTTTTCCCCTGACTGGAAAATATCTTGCAAATTAGTGGATCTAAGTGTATATTCTTTGGTTACCACAGTTCAGAATGGTAGTTTTCAGACATTTGTTTTTAACAAGTAGTTATTGATCTGACTGATTATTATTTGCAATAAATTCTGCTCTAGAACTTATAAATCATGTGCACAGACAAGTGTACTATGGTTACTAAATCTTATGTATACTGTTCTAAGATTCTTTAATTGGTTTTACAAATATTAGTGAGAATCCATTACATCAGGACAAGTTTAAACTGAACATATTAAACAGCTGAGGACTTATGATACACACTGAGCTTATTCCAATGGGAAGGTGAACACTAAGTTGGTATGTATCATAAGTTATTTACAGTTATTCAGGTAAAGTAGTTCTGCATGTCACAGAAAGGGCCTACATGGGAAAGAAAAGAGATTTCAATATTTTTCAATGCTCTAGACAACAGTCTCAGATGTAGAAAAACTAAGAGAATTTATCACAAGTATATCTGATCTAACAGAATTGCTAAAGGAAGTGCTTCAGACCAAGGGAAATTATACTAGAAAGAGACCTGGAACATCAAAAATGAAGGAAGAGCAACAGAAATATATTTATTGAGCACCCTCATACCTAGGCTCCGTGTTAAATTCTGAGTAGATAATAAAAACAGTAACAACAAAATAAACAAACATCAACAACAAAAAGTACCTTGGATGTTTAAACTGTATTGTCAAACCAAGACTAATGCATGAAATAGTTAACATCCAAGCCAGGCAGTGAAACTGCATATGAACATGCTACTTATCTGCTATTTCCACATGCAGCACTAAGGATCATAATCAATGACAATCTTCTTTCTCCCTGAGGCCAAATGTAGCTCAAGAATCTTTCTCAACACTGTGCTCTAAGGAGTCACTGCCAGTTGTCTGCAGTTAGCAAGTGAGGTACAACCTATTCATCACCACTCCCTTCAATCCACGTTCTTGACCTAAATTCAAGAGAAGTTCAGAAGAAGGAGAAATTGCCGTATGTGTTAGAATGGTTGGGAAATATACAAACGAGGAGGGGTAATTTTAGCTGGATCCTGAAAGACTGCATTTGAGCAGAGTTGGTAAGCAGAAAAGAAGAGGTAGGAAGAGCAAGTCCAAAGGTCCCACATGACCTGTTAGAGGTCAAGTAAGGACAGTAGCCTGCCCAGAGTAGATGTATTAAAAGGTCATATTTCTTTTAGTCTTTAATTTTAAATAATTTTTATTAGGTAAGTTTTCTGGACTATCATGTACTGTTGTGCCTGTTGTTTAGTATTGGGGGGGGGGCGGTGGGGGGTGAAGAAAGGAAAACCTAATGGGACAATAGAAGCTAAAAGCTATATGCCCTGGCCAAGCAGTGCATCCTGGTGTGGTACTGCATCCACCAGAAGAAGGGACAGCTTTTCCTAGTATGCACAAATGTGCCATACGGACTAGCAGTCCCACAAATAATAAATGTTTATTATAGAAAAATTCAAAATCACATCTGGTTCTAATGAAGAAGAAAATAAAAATCACCTGAAATCCCACCAGCCAAGATAATACTTCAAGGTATTTATTTTAGTTTTTTCCTCCCTTCGTATGTGTACACACAAACACACTTTTTTCTTACAAATATGGAATCATCATTGATTTGTTATGTACATAGCTTAGATTTTTTCACTACTGAATTATATATTATAAACAGCTTCTCAGATGTCAATAAATATATTTACATGTAATAGTTTTACTATTTACATACTATTCTGTTCATAGATGTACAATAGGTTAACATATCCATTAGTGTTGGACATTTGAGTTGTTTCTGATTTCTTATTCTAAATAAAACTAGGATGTAAAAAAATAATTGATCATTAGATTTTAAAATCATTTATGAATTTTATGTTATGTTACAAACATAACATATATAAATATGTTATGTTTTGACTTCCATTCATCCATCCTTGTTTAAGATGTTACTGAATAGATGATCAAAAAATTAGGAAGTAAACTAACAAACAAGAGGACACTTAATCCAGGAAATGGGGAAACATCACAGAAGAGTCGTGAAGAGAAACAGTCCCAAGAAGAAGGGGGAAGGAAGTCCCAGAATGACAGCTCTACAGCAGGCCTGGCTGAGCCTGGGACAGGAAATACAAAAAAAAAAAAAAAAGGCATGAGAAATGGTTACATACTCTAGGAAACAAAAATGTATATAAGGAGCCATAGTACTTGGATCATCAATGAATGATATTTATATAGTCATATTAATGTAAACACAGGTCATAATTCAATAAAAAATAATTATAAGATGGTAGAACAGGTGGGGTGTGGACTATAAACGAACTAAAATGTCATCCAGCATTACAGGCTTTTAATAAATAATGCCTGAAATTGACAAATTGATGATACTTAGAACAATGGAGAGATTCTGCCAAGAATTAAACTTGCCTGCCTCTGGGAAGTGGGATAACAGTGGTCAGGGAGACAATAGGGGATTATTGTTTAATTATACCATGTTGTGCTACTGACCTCTTAAACTGCATGTATGTGTTAATTTAATGGAAGTTAAAATTAATCTTTATTCTTTAAAAAAATAGAGAACCTGGCACATCAGTGGTGCTCAAAAAAATAGAAGCTGTCTATTCTCCTTAAAATTCTGAAATACATCTGAAATGTGTTCATCATTTAGCTTTAGTTCTCCCAAAAAGCAGGGTCTGAGACAAGGACTTGCAGGCAAGTGGTTTATTTGGGAGAATGATGACCCCACTGAGTTCACAAGAGAAGGACCTGGAAGAATGAAACAGGGAAAGAGGAACAACTAAACCAAGCATGTGTTATTAAGCTGTTATGCTTCTGTGTGCAATTGGAACTCAGTCCTGCTGAAGATCCTCTGAAGAACTATGTGTCTCATAATTGTCTGAAATTGCAAGAGAGAAGTATTTGTCCCCCAGCTCTGGTCTGCTGTTGGTCAAGTTTGCCCCACAGAATGTTAACTCCCTAGCACTTCAGACTGCCCTCCCATACTACAGCAGGAAGCCCAGGGCAGAAGGCAGGAGTTAAGTGATGCAGCTGAGTGAGGCATGGTCAGACCACACCTGCACATAGCTGTTTGCTGAAGCAATGGCCAGAAGCGGAATACAGACTGAAAGGAAGTAAGCTGGGGGACAAAAGATGACCAACATGTATGGTTAGATGAATATACATATGCAAATTCCAAGCTACCTCTTATTTACCCTCCACAGTCCCACTTTCCCCTATACTCCCCAAATCTAAAAATACCTTTCATGGGGAAAGGGGGAGAGGAATAAATTTGGAATTTGGGATTAATGGATACACACTAATATATATAAAATAGATAAACAAGGACCAACTGTATAGCACAGGGAACTATATTATTCAGTATCTTGTGATAACCTATAATGGAAAATAATCTGAAAAATAATATATATATATATAGAGAGAGAGAGAGAGAAAATCAACTATACTTCAATAAAAAAAAAAGGATGTAAAAAGAGAATAATTGATCATTAGATTTAAAAATCATTTATGAATTTTGTTATGTTTATTTCACATGGAGGACTGGGGTAAACAATTTTTAAAAGGGGAAATAAACCAGTATATTTCTTCTCCAGTACTTAAGCTTAACTAATTTAAATTTATATAATTATATATTTGCCTAAGTATAAATTTGTATTTAAATATAAAGTATAGTTATCATTTATAATATTTAAATACAATTAAATATAAATTTCTACTTTCAAGGAAGTTCATTATCATAAAATAATGTTCCTACAGCTTCCTACAAGCAGTATCTACCTATACGTAACAAAGTAAACAATTTTTTGGGCTTCCCTGGTGGCTCAGCGGTTGAGAGTCCGCCTGCCGATGCAGGGAATGCGGGTTCGTGCCCTGATCCGGGAAGATCCCACATGCCGCGGAGCGGCTGGGCCCGTGAGCCATGGCGGCTGAGCCTGCGTGTCTGGAGCCTGTGCTCTGCAACGGGAGAGGCCACAACAGTGAGAGGCCCACGTACAGCAAAAAAAGTAAACAATTCTAAATAGAAGATAATAAATACATGTAAGTATTCTGCTAACGTCTTCAGCTGCTAAAACTGATAGAAAATGCAACACATTTTTCCTAAGAAAAGCAAACTTCCAATAACTCAGAAATTGATTATTCAATTACTAAAGTCTTTTGTTGCTTCTTCTCTTCCCTCTGATGTTCTCCTTTTGTAACTACACTGATACCCTAAAAGGAAACAAAAAACTAAGGTATGATTTTAATCTGGTAAGCACCTAAAAGTGCTAGGAAATAAAACTACAGTACTAAAATTCTTTCTTTGCTTAGTGAATCAAAATAAACTCCTCAGCCTATAATTCAAGAGTCCCCTCAAATCAAACAATTTGCCATTTCCTAAAGATCTCTTTGCACTTCTCAGCACTTAAATCTTTGATCATATTATCTAAGTAAACTGACCTTCTTAGAGATTCCACCTCTGAGGAAATACTGAACACTATGTGCCAAGCGCTGTAGTAAGTGCTTTACATCGGTTAGCTCATTTAACCCTTATAACTTTATTATAAAGAGATAAAATTATTATCCCTACTTTATAGATGAGATAACTGAGGCTTAGAGAGGTGAAGTAGATCACACAGTATACCACTCAGCTATTAAAAGGCAGATGTGAAGCCAGGCAGCCCAAGTTCACTGCCCAAATTTTAATCGAGAGAATTTATTAGTCTATCTGTAAAAGCAATAACTTTAACAATGAAACAAGATTTTACAGTATTCTCCTACTAGAACTATGATTGGGAAAGAAGCTGCAAAGGGGTAAGGATTTAAGTAAAAAAGAACACTGACCCTTAAAGATAGACTAATATATACCAGGTGATGAGCCTGGTCATTTACACTTATAATCTCATTGAATTCTCACAATATTCACAAAAAGAAAAATCTGTATAAATGGCTAACAAACATACAGGGAAATATTATTGTGTACAGATCTGCAAGATAAAACTAAATGCCATTTTTCACCTAGGAAACAAGCAAAGATGAAAACAAATGATAATGTTTGTAGTGCTGGCAAAGGTATGGGGAATCAGGACCCTCATATGCTACCTGTGAGAGCAGAAAATAGTACAAGCTTTCCAGAGGACAAGAGGAAATGTTCCACATTTTCAATAATACACATAAAGCCTTTGACCTGAAGGTTCTACATCTCTGGGCTTAACCCAATGTTAAGAGTCACAAGATACTAATCACTCCATTGTATTTAATATAAGACAAATAACAACAACAACAAACTTGGAATAAATTAAATGCCTAATAATGGCAAACAACATGATAATATCCATACAACAGAAAACCATATACCATTAAAAATTATGATGTAGTTGTATATTTCCATGAAAATGTTCTTATGGCATATTGAGTTTTTAAAAAGAGCCTATTACAGTATGGTATGATGTTATAGTTGTTAAAAGTTTTTTTTTGTTTTGTTTTGTTTTGGCGGTATGCAGGCCTCTCACTGTTGCGGAGCACAGGCTCCGGACGCGCAGGCTCAGCGGCCATGGCTCACGGGCCCAGCCGCTCTGCGGCATGTGGGATCTTCCCGGACCGGGGCACGAACCTGCGTCCCCTGCATCGGCAGGCGGACTCTCAACCACTACGCCACCAGGGAAGGCCAAAAGAAGTTTTATACATGCATGTGTATAACATGAGTACATATGTGTATCTATGTGTAACTGAAAGGTTACAAACTAAAATGTTAAGAATATTTAACAATGGATTCTGACTAATTTTTATGTTCATTCTAATGCTTTATATGTTTTCCAAAATTTCTTCCATGAAAACACATTACTGTTGGTCTAATTTTTTTTAAGTATTTTTTAAAAAGAATCCTCACAGCAGCTCTATGGAGTAGTACATTATCCTTATTTTGTAAATAAGAGATCTGCTTAGAGTAGAGTAACTTAATTAAGGCAAGAAAGTAACTTGCTAAGATGACCAAAATTGCTCTATCTGGATCCAAAGCTCATACTTTTTCTTTTTCAATAGAAATGCTGCCTGCTGTATTAGATAAAATAAGGCTAGGTCTATAATGAACCCACATATTCCCTGTTCTCTCTACCCTTGAAAAAGATACATAAATTATCTGTGTACATACCTGTTACCGTCAGTGTTCGCTTTAAAGACTCAGTGTACATTTCTGTCCATCTTTAAACTCTCTACAGTGTTTAATACTAATAGAATCTTTCTAAATTTGATACATGAATATATAAGATACAGATGAATTAAATTTAGAGTTGGAGAATGTGAAACTGGAATAGAGCTAATGGACATAGTTATGTCCATAATGCATGAGATGGAAATGGTAAGCCCTTCAATAATTGATCCAGATTGGCCCAAGTTCTGCCACATTTCCTTCCTTCCCACTTTATCTATATTAGTTTTGGTTCCTATCACTTCACACCAAAATTCCTCCAGCACTCTTCTCCCTAACATTAATGTCTTCAAACCCCAAGTTCATGTCTCTGTCTGCTTTACAACCTATAATATCTGGCTAATGATTTTCTACTACTATCCAAAATGTACCTCTTCTCAGACCAGCCCATTATCATTTCCATAATTCCTTTTTTGCTCATGCATTCATCTACCTAGAACAGTCTTCCTCTTCCTTGATACATCTTCAAATTCTATACATTTATTGTACTAGAACCAAACTCCTACTTCTACTATTTTCATAATACATTTCTAAACATATAGTCACTCCTTGCATTCAATAAATAAGTCCTAGAAACTTCCAAGTACCCTAAGTTGTGAATGTAATAATGCATGTAAAGTGCTTGGTGGATTACTCTTAGCATATATTACTAATTATTATCAACATCATTATTACTATGCAGACCCTTCATGAGCATTGCTCAAATCATTAAGATCATAAGGAAACAAAGCCACTCTGAGATAAAATGCTGAGCAAATGGTCTCATTCACCAGCTAAGTGACATGACTCCTGAACATCATCCTGCACATATGCCTTAATATCATGACACATGAAAATTACAAATGCTAACATGCAACATAGGCCCCCTTTGAACAGACAGAATATTAATGTATGGCTACCAAGGTCAACTGCGTTGCCCTTACAGAAAATTCTCCGTAGTCTAGAGCTTAGACCTTCAGTACTTATTTTATGTGGCTTCTATGTCTGTATCCATTCCCCAAGTTAATTATTTGTTTAAGTAAACCTTCTGCTTTGCTACCACATGAAGCTTTTTGGTAAGTATAGATTCTTGGTGTTCAATGTCAATCAAACTCCAACTTTCCCAAAACTATACATTAAAGAGAAAAGTCTTCAGGTCTTGGGATATGGTTAACTAAAACAATTTATTTACATATCACTAACATTAGCTAATGTTCACAAAATTAGAATTGGAAGGTCTCATTAGGAAAAGCAGAGAAGGAAATAGCCTAACAAAGTATTATAAATGCTACATTAGAATTCTAATTTCATGAGAGTGTTTCTTGGGGGACTAAGAGGGTGGGGAAAAGGTAGAAACTGTGGACAGCAGAGTCCAGGAAATACTTCATAGAGGTGATGCTTGAGATTCCTTTGAACAAAGCCCATTCCAACTGCAAGGCCACTGGAATCAGCTCCTCTGGCTTCTTCGAGGACTTTATACTCTTTCAATTATCTGTTCTCTTTCTCCCACCCTGTACTGCTACTGTGGAGCAATCAGGGGTTAAGGTTGTGAGTTAGGACAATGAGTCAAACTGAAAGTAACAATCAAAGCTTTATTTCCTTACTGACAACAGTGCAACCAAGGGGCAAAAAAGAGTCTAATGTTCCATTCTTCCCTCAAAGAACAGCATGGGCGAGGGTCAGGTGGATGCACTGGGGCGGGGAGGGGGTTGCAGGTGGCGGGGTGTGGGAGGAGGTGGAAGGGAGAATGGTTGTCTCACTGCTGAAGAACCCAGAGCAAAAGGCTCTTGCCTCTTTATGGACCAGTGAAGCATGGGGAAGGAAAGGGGGAAGGGCTAGGAATGGAAAAGTATTAAATCAAAGTACAGAAAAGTACCTCAGATCGCAAATAAGGAGAGCTCTGAATGGAAGCCCCTGGGCTAGGAACAAGAATGCTTTATGGTTTGGTCTAAAAGATCACACATAGAATTTTGGCCTGGAGCTGGACTCCTCAGCTACCATCCTACTTACTTCTCTGCATCCCTCAAACTTTTTGAAAGACTACATAGACACTATGTCTCCACATTCCTACCTCCTAACACATCCAAAATTTTCTCTTGCTAAAGTCATCAGCGGTTTCTCCATGTTACCAAGTCCAAAGGCCATTGTATCATCCTTGTCTTTATACATTTCTCAGGAGCATTTGATACTGTCAACCTCTCCCTCCTGCACACTCTCTCCTCAGTTGTCTTCTATGCTTTTACATCATTCAGGTTTCTAACCTTTTTTCAAAAAATGATTCAAGTCTCCTTTGTAGGTTCATGTTCCTTTCGCCAGCCATCAAAGTTTAGAGCTCCTCAAGGCTTGGTCCTAGGCCCTCATCTTGTCCTATACTTTCTTCCCAATCAATCTTGCACTCATGCACAGCATTAATAGCAACCCATAGGTAAATAACAATAACAACAAAAATCACACAGTCTTCAGAAACTCCAGATCCATTCATCCAGCTATCTGTTTGACATCTCTGTTTGGATGCCTCAAAAATCAAAAACAAAAATTTATACTCAACTGGCCAAAAACTGAACTCTTAAGTTCCTCCTTCAAATCTGATTCTTTTCAGTATTTCTTATTTTAAAAAGGAGTCACATCATTTATCCTCAAGCCAAAAACCTAGGAATTAACCTCTTTATTTTCTTCTCTCTCTCCCTCCATAGGTAATCTGTCACTAAGTCCTATTGCTTCTACCTCTTAAATAACCATAGAAACTATTTATCTCTACTTATCAATTGTCACCATCCTAGTTGACCTGCCATCACCTCTGGGATAGTCTGTCTTAATTCCCTCCTAATTATTTTCCTCACTTCCACTGTTGTTTCCCTACCATCCACCTACCCCAAAAGAGACAGTCTAATTATGTGAATATGGATCACATCATTCCCCTGCTCAAAACTCTTCAATGCCTTTCCATTGAAGCCATCATGATTTGGCCCTCCTACCTACATCATTTAGTCATTCATTATTACTGAGCACAACCTTTGGGTCAAATTCTGTGCTAGGTATCAGGGATACAAATATGAACAAAGCAGACTGCAAGGGTTGCAAGGAATTTACAGATAGGTATGAAACACACACAACTTACACACAAATATATAAATTAGTAACTGTGACATGCATAATATTAAAAAGTACTGTGAAGAAATAATACAGGAACCTATAAGATAGAATAATAGGAATATAAGATCTAGTGTAGGTCAGGGAATTCTTCCTTCATTTTATTTCACTGTTATGCTCACTATACCCTTCTTCAGTCTATTTCTCATGCATTCCAAGCTACCCAGAATCTGAATACTATTCCAATTTAGGTGAGCTATGAATCCAAAGTAATGCAAATATAGGAAGACTAGGATTATCCTAGGAACTTTGAATCAAGAGTAAATTAAAGACAAGAATACAAAGATTATTCTAGGTGACAGTAGCAATGGAATTCAAGTCCAGTGGCAGCAGTGCTGGTGGTGCTGGTGGTGCCAGTGCCTGTATATTAAGTATACTGATACCATGATATAGCAGTCTTAACTCCTGACCATTTTCATAACCTGGTTTTCCAGAGTTCCATTGATTACAGAAGCTACCCAACAGTGCTACATAATCTATGTTTGTTTACTTTAGTCTTTTCTAATAGAATCTAAGCTCAGTGAAGACAATTTACATGTACACAGGAGGGAATGGTTTGTGGTAAGTCCTAAAGGCTTGAAATAGCCTTGCATATAAGAAAAACTTTTGTTTTCTGTAGTTCATATAAAGTGAAAGGACAAAAGAGTCTTCTAGGAGTTATTTTCTTACCATAAATGGTTTTATATTCACCTGCATAAAATAGAACTAACACTGAATTCATAGGTACTTTCCACCAGATATTTAATAGTAGTGTTTGCGGGCCAATAGAGAATTTAAAGAATTGCCAACTATTCTTTGAGCCGAAAGTCCAAATCAGTGGTCAACAAACTGTGGCCCATGGGCCAAAACCAGCCTGCCACCTGTTTTTGTACAGCACATGAGTCAGAATAATTTTTATATCCTTAAATGGCTGGAAAAAATAAAAATATTTTGTGATATGTGAAAATTATTGAAGTTCATTTTAGTGTCAATACTTAAAGTTCTGTTGGAACACAACCACACTCATTCTTTTTTTTTTTTTTTTAAGGGTTTAAACATTACATTTTTCACAAGTTCTGCAAATCTGTCAATCTAAGTTTTTGTTCTGCTCCACATGTATTTATGGCACCATCAGTTAGTAGTAATACATGTTGGCAGATTACACACTTCAGGTTGTACAGAATTAGTGTTTTTCTTAACTTTGAAAATGTTCTCACCTGTAATTCTTCAGTCACATCAAACTCTGCAATGATACCTCAAACAAACAACTCAGCAGTATTGATAAACCTATGAACACATCAAGAGCCAAGGAAAACCACTCAAAATCCTTTTCTTATTTTTGACTGTTGGCTTTGCTCCCAATGTCATTTTCTCTTCTGTTATGATTATCCCTCCCATGTTTTTTTTTAAAATTCTCTCTAACATTGAAATTCTACATTAGAATAGGTTTTGGTTTGACCACTCTGAGAAATATTTACCAGTTCCCCAGAGTTTTACTTCAGCTTATATATTCAATACTTTTTTTTTTTAATTTTAGAAAACTTTCTTAAGATATAGTTTTAAATATTTATTTTTGTTTTGATTTTTCTTCTTCTGAGATTCAGTAGTATCCATATTCCATTTCCCTGTTGGTCTTCCATATCTGTCACTGTCTTAAAATCTTTTTGTTTCTAATTTTTAAAATTTATTTTAATTTCTTAACCATTTTTCATTTTCTTTATTCTGCTTTCTGTGTCTATCTATTCTTATCTTCCTTCTAATTTACTCTTTTCTTTTTCTTGAAAAAATGTCAAATTTACAGAAAATTTGAAAGTACAACACAAAGACATTTTCCCTTGAAACTTTTGAGAGTAAAATGTAGATATGATGCCCCATCACCACCAAATGCTTATGTGCATTTCCTACTAACAAGGAAATTTTTCCACATAACTACAACTGTCAAATTTAGAGAATTGACATTGATATACTGTTACTATTTAATATTCAGCCTCAATTCAAGATGGACCAATATCTCTAGCAATGTCCTTTACAGTAAAGAGGATCCAGCTCAGATTCTTACACTGCATTTAATTGTCACATTTCTTTAGTCTTCTTAGCTATCTACAACCATTTCTCAGTGTTTCCTTAGTTTTTAGGGCCTTGATGCTTTTGAAGATTACACGGTAGTTAATTTACACAAGTCAGTTTAGGCTTGTCAGTTTTTCCTACATGTTTATAATTCATTTTTGCATCATTGACTGTAAAAACAAACTCTGTGCTGCTGTGTATCTATCTATCTAGCTAGCTAGCTATCATCTATCTATATATCTATATCTATCTATCTATCTATCTATCTATCTATCTATATATATATATATACATATATCACGTCTTCTTTACCCATTCATCTGCTGATGGACACATAGGTTGCTTCCATGTCTTGGCTATTGTAAACAGTGTTACTATGAACATTAGGGTACATTTATCTTTTCAAATTAGAGTTTTTGTCTTTTCCAGATATATGCCCAGGAGTGGGATTGCTGTATCTTTTTATTAACTTTTTAAGGAACCTATCTACTGTTTTTCATAGTAGCTGCACAAGTTTACATTCCCACAGTGTAGGAGGGTTTCCTTTTCTCCACACTCTCTCCAGCATTTATTATTTGTAGAATTTTTGATGATAGCCATGCTGACTGGTGTGAGATGATACCTCATTTTGGTTTTGGTTTGCATTTCTCTAATAATTAGCGATGTTGAACATGTTTTCATGTGCCTGATGGCCATCTGTATGTCTTCTTTGGAGAAAAGACCTATTTAAGTCTTCTGCCAATTTTTTGATTTCTTTTTTTAAATTGAGTTGTATGAGCTGTTTGTATATTTTGGAAATTAAGGCCTTGTCAGTCACATCATTTGCAAATATTTTCTCCCATTCCATATGTTGTCTTTTTGTTTTGTTTATGGTTTCCTTTGCTGTTACACTGAGTTCGCAATGCATCCCATTCCATGGTATATTATTTAGATTTTCCTATTACTGGTAATGTTAACTTGGCCACTTGATTACAATGTTGTCTTCCAGGTTCCTCTACTAATTTTTTTCTCAAAAGTATTTTATAAAGAGTTACTTTCAAACTATGTAAATGTTCTATTCCTCAACATGTTACTACTTAGTTCATTTATTTAAATTAGGATGGACTTGTGGATTTTTAAGGTCTTATAATCCATTATTATCATTGTTTATTGTAATGTTCAAATTGTCCCAGATTTGGCCAGTGGGAATCCCTTAAAGATGGCTTCTGTGTCCTCTTGAATTGACCCTATTACTTCTTTATTTTCATGCACAACAAGATATTCCAGACTTACTTTGTACTTTCCCTGTCGTACACACTCATTCTTGTATCTACTTTTATGGCTGCTTTAGGGCTACAACAGCAGCTGAGTTGTAACGACAGAGATCATATGTGGTACTCTCTCTGGTTTGCACTGCTGCTCAGAGCATGAAAATCACAGTGATGCAATATAACTCAACAGAGTTTCAAGAGCTTCATAAATTGCTGTAATGTGACATTTAATTTTTGTTTTAATACCAGTTGTATACCAATCATGTCAAAACCAGAAAAGAAGAGAGAGGGGGACTTCAAATGACATGCTTGTAAGGCACAGTGGAGTGTAGATTATTTTATCAAATTAAATGGCAATGCATTATGTCTATTATACAATGACACTATAGCCATGCTGAATGAATACAACATATGTTGACACTACCAAACTAAGCAGCCTTCACAATATTTCCAACACACAGGAAAGCAAGAGTCAGAAAAAATTAGAAAATTTAAGGGAATAACTCATCACAGCAGACTTTCTTCACAAAAATAAAAAATACAAATGAGTTTCTTACTGCTGTGTTTGTTAGCCAATCAATGAAAGCCATTTAACAATGACTGAGTTGATTAAATCATCTCTGCCTGCAGCAGGCAAAGGAATGTGTCTGGAGAAAAAAATACTTATTAAAACTATTAGCCTTTCAGCAAGAACAGTTGCTTGAAAGTTGAGGACAGAGGGAGTATCATCAACAGTCAAAGACAAGGCAAATAATTTTGAATGGTTTTCCTTGGCTCTTGATGAATCCACAGATGTTAGTGATACTGCTCAGTGTTGTTTATTTGAGGAGTCAGCACTGAATTTGAAGTGACTGAAGAACTACTGCCCTCTGTGAGTAGTCTATGTAGAACATGAGAATATTTTCAAGAAAACTGAGAAAACACTAATTCAGTACCACCTGATATGGAATCTGCTAAGATAAGTTACATAGGATGGTGGTTAAAAATACATACAGAACCAAACAATGTTTAGTTGGACAAATTTACAAAGCTTCTAAAAATGTAAGCCTACGTGAAAATTTAAAGCCTATGATTATTCGCTGTATTATTCATCAGCAAATACTTTGTGAAAATATTGGAATGTATCATGTGTTATTGAACCAGTGAACCTCATTTACTCTTGTGGACATGTCCATTGTCAGTTTTGTGAATTTTTGACAGAAATAGAAGCTGAATATCCTGATCTCTCTAATACACACAGCACTTCGATGTCTTAACAGTGGTAAAGTTTTATTGTGATTTTTCATAAGAAAGGAAATGAAATGAAAAGAACTGCCCTCAACCACTTTTAGTGAACATGAATGACCTTGGAAATCAGCTTTAGGTGTAGACTTAATAACGTTTCCTAATGAATTCAACCACAAATTACAAGGCCGCACAACGTTTACATGCAAAACTTACACGGCATTAAAGTCACCTAAAAAGCAACTAACATTGTTTGGGTCACAGAATAACGTCAAGCTGCTTTATATACTTCCCTGTCCTGTCAAAAGTTAAAACAAATGCAAGACCTCCACTCCCACACATCTTTCAAGGAGTATATTTTCCAAGCTTAAACTAAAGTTCCTCTAGTATTTTTCCAACCTCCATGCAAGTGCAAAGAAAACTTGCATATTTCCAAAACCATTCAGCTGTGCAGTTGAGGAGCTTCTACTCCAAATGAAACTGATTAATCTGCAACGTAATAACTGAAAGACAAACGTCAAGAAAAGAATCTAATAGAATTTTATAAATGTATTCCAAGCAATTACAACGTTCAATTAAAATCATGTGTTCATGGATTGTGGTAATATTCGGCAGTACCTATCAGTGTAAAAAAAACATTTTCAAAGATGAACTATTTAAAATCTAATTACAAACCAGGAATAACAGATGAATGTTTATAATCAATTTTGATAATAGAGAACACTAACTTCGAACCTCAATTAAGTTTAATGCTATCCTCCCTGAAGAATTACATTCTTCTCATTCATACACTTGTATTACAAAAAATTCTGCTAAATAATTATTTCACATTTGGCAATAAAATTATAGATTTTTATATCCCTTCCTGTTATATAAATAGTAACATAATACCCTCAATTTTGCCTCCTAGCCACAAAGCCTAAAATTTTTACTATCTGGCCCTTCACAGAAAAAGTTGGCTGACTCCTGATTTAAATCACTTAAATTCCACTTGTATTCAAGCTATCAATCCATATGAGGTTATTATGATTTGGGGAAACTAAGGGATAGACAGACAGAGGTAAATGCAGATTTCCTGTTTTCTTATTATTTTGATAATTTCATTATAATTAACAGCACCACTGACAATATTGACAGGGTTTCAGAACCCAAACTGCAAATTATAGATACAAATTAAAAAAGGAAGATGCAACAATATAGAGCTAAATTTAAAAGTAGAGAACTTAGTCAACTTCTCCTATCTGCTTTTATTCTACCTTACATATCAAAAATTATATGAATTTTCTTAATTTTACATAATAAAATATATTGGCTGAAAAAAACTACAAAAATGATTACAAAACAATGAAATAAAAACAAAAGAAATAATTGTAAGACCACACTAAAAGATAGAAATTATAGCATGGCAACAATTCAATTCTATATAAAAAGTGAGTTTAAGAAATGAGGAGTAACATGAAAAAAGATAAATGTTAATTATTCCACCTAAAAACTAAATTTACCATAATCAGTAAGAAACATTCTAGTACACAGGAAATAATGGCTTTTTCTTCATTAATTAAAGATAACTTGGCATCACATGAATAATCAGTTTTACAGGCATTGAATTTTGATAAGCAGGACTATATAAAATCACAAAAACACTCTCAGCAATTCAGCTATTCTCCAAATTCATAATTGTAAACATTAAAAGAGAGTGTTTAAATCTCATGCATTATAGGGATATTATTTATCTATTATAGAGCAACTAAAAAAAATTCTTAAAAGATGCAAACACTATAAAATAAATAGTTTAAGGATTCAAACTGGGCAACACTGAAAAAGCATTCTGAATATTTCAGATTGTAAGTTACTTTATAGGTTCACAAATATACTTATGTCAAAAATTTTAACATTTAAATCTGTAACATATTATCATGGTAAAATCAGCAACAATACACTTTGCACAAGGTGATATGGAAATAAGGTGATGAACCATGCATCCTCTTTTTGCCTGGGAAAGTTCTGGTTTATTTCTCACATCCTGGATGAACTATTAACAGTACCTCCTTTCATTTTTAAAGCATCAAGTCAGGACAATATATTAAATGGTCACCCTTTATATAAAGGAATGTCAAACTTAAACAGATCATAAAAGCATAATACGACACCATGCATACATGGACCAACCCAACTATCATGAGAGTGAGAGATGGGGGTGGGGGGGAATGGAGGAAGAGAGAACAAAATTTGGGAAAAGAGAGTGGAAAGATGGAATATTAAGAAATGGTCCTGGGGCTTCCCTGGTGGTGCAGTGGTTGAGAGTCTGCCTGCCGACGCAGGGGACACGGGTTTGTGCCCCAGTCCAGGAAGATCCCACATGCCACGGAGCGGCTGGGCTCGTGAGCCATGGCCACTGAGCTTGTGCGTCCGGAGCCTGTGCTCCGCAGCGGGAGAGGCCACAACAGCGAGAGGCCCGCGTACCGCAAAAAAAAAAAAAAAAAAAAAAAATGGTGCTGAGACTCTGGGAGGGCTCACACAAAGGAGTACTTCCCAGAACTTCTGCAGCCAGTGACCCTGTCCCCATGGTGACCCACAGCCATGCCCCGCCTCTGCAGGAGACCCTCCAACACTAGCAGGTGACAGCTTAAAGAACCACTGCAAATTACCAACATCTGATATATATACCGAGATGAAGCATCTGTGAGCCTGGGCCACTGAGTTCAGGGCAGGCAGGACACCCTGGCCACAGCACCAACCTGCTTGGGACAGGCACTTTAATAATTCGATAATATCTGCTGAACATTTATTATGTGCAAAGAAGACTGTTGCTACGTGGGGCTGGATGTGGAGGGAGCAGTAAATTAAATCTGAAATTCCACCCCGAGAACTTCCTGACAGAGTCATAGAGGCAGGAGAGGGCAGACAGCAGAAGCAAGAAGAACTACAATCCTGCAGCCTGTGGAACAAAAAACCACATTCACAGAAAGATAGACAACATGAAAAGGCAGAGGGCTATGTACCAGATGAAGGAACATTAGATAAAACCGCAGAAAAACAACTAAATGAAGTGGAGACAGGCAACCTTCCAGAAAAAGAATTCAGAATAATGATAGTGAACATGATCCAGGACCTCGTAAAAACAATGGAGGCAAAGAGAGAGAAGGTGCTAGAAATGTCTCACAAAGACCTAAGAATTAAAGAAAAAACAAACAGGGATGAACAATACAATAACTGAAAGGAAAACTACACTAGAAGGAAACAATAGCAGAATAACAGAGGCAGAAGAACGGATAAGTGACCTGGAAGACAGAATGGTGGAATTCACTGCTGCAGAACAGAATAAAGAAAAAAGAATGTAAAGAAATGAAGACAGCCTAAGGGACCTCTGGGACAACATAAAACAAAACAACATTCGCATTATAGGGATCCCAGAAGGAGAAGAGAGAGAGAAAGGACCTGAGAAAATATTTGAAGAGATTATACTCGAAAACTTCCCTAACATGGAAAAGGAAATAGCCACCCAAGTCCAGGAAGCACAGCAAGTCCCATATAGGATAAACCCAAGGAAAAACACTATGACACATAGTAATCAAATTCAAAAAAATTAAAGACAAAAAAAAAAATTATTGAAAGCAGCAAGGGATAAACGAAGAATAACATACAAGGGACCTCCCATAAGCTTAACAGCTGATTTGTCAGTAGAAACTCTACAAGCCAGAAGGGAGTGGCACAATATACTTAAAGCGATGAAAGGGAAGAAACTACAACAAAGATTTCTCTACCCTGCAAGGATCTCATTCAGATTTGACAGAGAAATCAAAAGCTTTACACACAAGCAAAAGCTAAAAGAATTCAACACCACCAAACCAGCTCTACAACAAATGCTACAGGAACTTCTCTAAGTGAGAAACGGAAAAGCAGAAAAGGCCTACAAAAACAAACCCATAACAATTAAGAAAATGGTCACAGGAACATACATATACATAATTACCTTAAATGTGAATGGATTAAATTCTCCAACCAAAAGACACAGTCTTGCTGAATGGATACAAAAACAAGATCCATATATATGCTATCTACAAGAGACCCACTTCAGACCTAGGGACACATACAGACTGAAAGTGAGGGGATGGAAAAAGATATTCCATGCAAATGGAAATCAAAAGACAGCTGGAGTAGCAACACTCATATCAGATAAAATAGACTTTAAAATAAAGAATGTTAAAAGAGACAAGAAAGGATACTACATAATGATCAAGGGATCAATCCAAGAAGAAAGATATAATAATTATAAATATATATGCACCCAACATAGGAACAACTCAATAAATAAGGCAACTGCTAACAGCTCTAAAAGAGGAACTCAAAGGTAACACAATGATAGTGGGGGACTTTAACACCTCACTTACACCAATGGACAGATCATCCAAGATGAAAATAAATAAGGAAACAGAATCTTTAAATGACACAATAGACCAGATAGATTTAATTGATATTTATAGAACATTCCATCCAAAAACAGCAGATTACACTTTCTTCTCAAGTGCGCATGGAACATTCTCCAGGATAGATGACATCTTGGGTCACAAATCAAGTCTCAGTACATTTAAGAAAATTGAACTCATATCAAGCATCTTTTCTGACCACAACGCTATGAGATTAGAAATAAATTACAGGGGAAAAAAATATTAAAAAAAGAAACAAACACATGGAGGCTAAACACGACGTTACTAAATAACCAAGAGATCACTGAAGAAATCAAAGAGGAAATCAAAAAATACCTAGAGACAAATGACAATGAAAACATGACAACCCAAAACCAACAGGATGCAGCAAAGCAGTTCTAAGAGGGAAGTTTATAGCAATACAAGCCTACCTCAAGAAACAAGAAAATTCTCAAATAAACAATCTAACCATACATCTAAAGGAACTAGAGAAAGAAGAACAAACAAAACCCAAGGTTTGTAGAAGGAAAGAAATCATAAAGATCAGAACAGAAATAAATGAAATAGAAACAAAGAAAACAATAGCAAAGATCAATAAAACTAAAATCTGGTTCTTTGAGAAGATAAACAAAATTGATAAACCATTAGCCAGACTCATCAAGAAAAAGAAGGAGAGGACTCAAATCAATAAAATTAGAAATGAAAAAGGAGAAGTTACAACAGACACCACAGAAATACAAAAGCATCATAAGAGACTACTGCAAGTAAATCTCTGCCAATAAAATGGACAACCTGGAAGAAATGGACAAATTCATAGAAGGGTACAACCTTCCAAGACTGTACCAGGAAGAAATAGAAAATATGAACAGAGCATTCACAAGTGATGAAATTGAAACTGTGATTAAAAATCTTCCAACAAACAAAAGTCCAGGACCAGATGGCTTCACAGGTGAATTCTATCAAACATTTAGAGAAGAGCAAACACCCACCCTTCTCAATCTCTTCCAAAAAATTGCAGAAGAAGGAACACTCCCAAACTCATTCTATGAGGCCACGATCACCCTGATATCAAAAGCAGACAAAGATACTACAACAAGAGAAAATTACAGAATATCACTGATGAATATAGATGCAAAAATTCTCAACAAAATACTAGCAAACAGAATCCAACAACACATTAAAAGGATCATACACCACGATCAAGTGGGATTTATCCCAGGGATGCAAGGATTCTTCAATATACGCAAATCAATCAATGTGATACACCCTATTAACAAATTGAAGAATAAAAACCATATGATCATCTGAATAGATGCAGTAAAATCTTTTGACAAAATTCAACACCCATTTACGATAAAAATTCTCCAGAAAGTGGGCATAGAGGGACCCTACCTCAACATAATAAAGGTCATATATGACAAACCCACAGCAAACATCATTTGCAATGGTGAAAAACTAAAAGCATTTCCTCTAAGATCAGGAACAAGAAAAGGATATCCACACTCTCACTGCTATTATTCAACATAGTTTTGGAAGTCCTAGCCTCAGCAATCAGAGAAGATAAACAAATAAAAGGAATACAAATTGGAAAAGAAGAAGTAAAACTGTCACTGTTTGCAGATGACATGATACTATACATAGAGAATCCTAAAGATGCCACCAGAAAACTGCTAGAGCTAATCAATGAATTTGGTAAGTTTGCAGGATACAAAATAAATGCACAGAAATCTCTTGCATTCCTATATACTAACGATGAAATATCTGAAAGAGAAATTAAGGAAACACTCTCATTTACCATTGCAACAAAAAGAATAAAATACCTAGAAATAAATCTACAAAAGACCTGTATGCAGAAAACTATAAGACACTGATGAAAGAAATTAAAGGTGATACCAACAGATGGAGAGATACACCATGTTCTTGGATTGGAAGAATCAATATTGTGAAAATGACTCTACTACCCAAAGCAATCTACAGATTCAATGCAATCCCTATCAAATTACCAAAGGCATTTTTTATGGAACTAAAACAAAAAATCTTAAAATTTGTATGGAGACACAAAAGACCCCAAAGAGGAAAAGCACTCCTGATGGAAGAAAACGGAGCTGGAGAAATCAGAGTTCCTGACTTCCGACTATACTACAAAGCTAAAAAAAAAAGAAAAACAAAACCTTTACAGACAAGCAAAAGCTAAGAGAATTTAGCACCACCAAACCAGCTTTAAAACAAATGCTAAAGGAACGTCTCTAGGCAGGAAACACAGAAAAGGAAAAGACCTACAATAACAAACTCAAAACAATTAGGAAATTGGTAATAAGAACATATATATCGATAATTACCTTAAATGTAATTGGATTAAATGCTCCAACCAAAAGAGACAGACTGGTTGAATGGATATGAAAACAAGACCCATATATATGCTGTCTACAAGAGACCCACTTCAGACCTAGGGACACATACAGACTGAAAGTGAGGGGATGGAAAACTATATTCCATGCAAATGAAAATCAAAAGAAAGCAGCAGTAGCAATTCTCGTGTCGACAAAATACACTTTAAAATAAAGATTATTACAACAGACAAAGAAGAACACTACATAATGATCAAGGGATTGATACAAGAAGAAGAT
>RJWK010002240.1:0-72110 GCA_004363435.1 Platanista minor
AGACTCCTTAACCCAGTGGATCTCAACCAGGGGTAATTTTGCCCCTGCCCAGGGACATCTGGTAATGTCTGGAGGCATTTTCAGTTGTCATGGCTGGGGGCTATGGAGTGGGGATGCTACTGGCATCGCGTGGGTGGAGGCCAGGTATGCAGCTAAACCTGCGACAGTGCACAGGACGGCTCCCGTGACACACAGTGATCTGGCTCAAAGTGTTGGTACGCCGAGCGAGGAAGCCTGCCCCTGAGCAGGCTTCAGGCTTTACCTGGGAACAGGTTAGAAATGCAAATCCCCGAGCCCCACCCCAGATATTCTGAATCAGAAGCAGGGTGGGCCCAGCGGCCTGTGTTGTAGTGAGTCCTCCAGGTGATGGATGTTCAAGAGTGAGACCCTCCTCCTTGAAGCAGTATTTTCCAAACTTGCTTGATGACGAGGTTCACCCGGGCTACGTCTTCAGTGAAGTCCCTGGGCTGGTATTTTTAAACAAGTGCCTAGGTCATTTTTGTCCATCGGGCCCAGGATATGGTGCCTGGAAAGACAGGAGGTGATTCCTAGAAAGCAGAGCTAAGGGAAAACACATTTCTAGCCGAGGGAAAAGGCTGTAGGTTCCGATATCACCCACCTTAGTGAAATCCCCAATGTCCCCCAGAGATGGAGCTGGCAGTGGGAGGGATTTTCCGTACACCAAATGCACTGGCTACTGATGAATAATATTTAGAGCAGGTGCAGGGGGAGAGTGGGGAGCGGTCCGCTGTGTCCTCTTTATTGGGGCTCACGTCCGTATCCTCCACGCTGTGGCTTCCTTGGTCAGCAGGCTCAGCCCTCTCTTCATGCCTCTTGCATGTTAGGAGGGGAGGGGGGGTCATCTCTGGGGCAGGTTGAGCTGGGGAGGGCAGGGCAGTCAACTCTGCCAAAGCAACTGGAGTTTCTGGGCTCGTCTCAATTATAGAGGGGGAAGGTTTAGTCTGTACGTGTCCCTGCAAATAAGGTCAGTTCTTGATTATCTCTGCTAATGTCAGGGAGAGTGGCCTGGATCTTTCAGAACAGAAGGTAATCCGAAATTCATTTTTATTTGGCATCCCAGTGCCTCGAGTAATTTATTTTTCACAGCAGTGGATCTCCCCTAATTATGTTGTACTGAGATTAATATTAAAATCAATCTGCATTCCTGGGGCCACAGCAGCTGGCGGGAGGAAAAAAGGAACCCAAGAGGCTTCTGGTTTAGAGAGAAGCCAGCTTGGGATTTCAAAGGTCCCAACTCTGGAAGCAGGCTTGGACCAGCCGCTCTCCCTGCCTCAGGCCCCCAGGGAGCAAGAGTTAGGCCTGGGTCTAGTGCTGTCTGTAAAAGGACAGCAGGGAGGCGCTCTGGGCAAAAAGCAGCAAGGTGGGGAGAGCCAGAGGGTCGGTCTGGGCACGACACTGCACACATTTGGGGCCGATCATCCTGCGTGGTGGGCGGTGCCCTGTGCTCAGCAGCACCCCTGGCCTCCACCCACTAGATGCCAGTACCAGCGGCCCCCCCCCAAAGTGTGACAACCAAAGATGCCTCAAGACATGGCCAAATGTCCCCTGGGGGAGCAAACTCCCTCCTGGGTGAGACCCAGTGCTCCAAGGTAAGGCTCAAATGTCACCTCCTTAGACCCCGAAGGAGCAGTTCCTCCCTCTAGGTCCTAAAGCACCGTATGGCACTTATTACAACAGCTTTCTGAGTCTCTCCCCCCCAGCCCCTGCAGACTATCCATGTCCTGAAGATGGGGGCTGGGTCCCCAACTCTCTTTCCGGGGTCCGGCACTGTGGTTTTCTCCAGGAGCACTTGCTGGATTCCCTGAGTGCACGTGAACATCGTGGTTCTCAGGGCCAAGGTCTATTTCATTAGTCCCCTGTCCTTGGGGCTCCAGGGCTCCTAGTTCACCAACTGGACGGCTCCTTCCAAACTACCTGGATGGGGCAGGTGAAACACCTCGCCCAGCCCAGTGAAGGCACGGGCTCCTTCCCCGACAGACCCCTGGCTCAAGAATGCAGGCTTCAACCTGGTCTTAGAGCTCCCTCTTTCTTACAAAGGCCACGCCTCCGTGGAGGAGGTGGGGTGGGAGGAAGCTTGAGTGACAGAAGGGGGGGGGGTAAAATAAATAGGCGGCTCAGTCTTACAGCACTTACTGCGTCACACAAACATGCTTTCATAAGGATCAATTTCTCCAATGCTCCAACCACTTATGTGGTGTGCTATTACGTGCCCATTCTACAGATGGGGAAACTGAGGCACAGAAAGGTAAAGTACTCGCCCAAGGCCACAGAGGTCATAAGCAATGAGCTGGCATCGGAACCCAGGCATTTGGTACTGGAGACTTTTTTTTTTCTTTTTTGGCCGTGCCACGATGCTTGCAGGATCTTAGTTCCCCGACCAGGGATGCAACCTGGGCCGCCGCAGTGAAAGAGTGGAGCCTGTGTTTTTGAACCTCAGCTGTCTCTATTCGCAGCTCTGTCTCAGCCAGTAGTATGAGGCGACCCTCATACTTCTCCAGGGGCAGACAGCCGGCACACCCCTCACACCCTGATGTTGCGTCTAGGTCCCCTGGCTGGGGTGGAGGGTGGGTGGGAAGTGCGGACCCCACTTGGGCACAGTCTGGAGACGTCAGGAGCTGCAGGGGTGGGGGTGGGGGAAGGTTTGGGACAGGCAGGTCTGGTATTAGCCCTCCCAGACCTGCCACCACAGGGGCCCCTGACCCTCTAGCCCAGGGTGTAAAGGTAAACATCAATCTAAAAAGAAAATATCTCCCCGGTGCAAAAAGGGAAAGAAATGCTTCTTTGAGCAGCATTTCCTTTAGAAAGCTGATCATCATAAATTACTCCTTTGTCCCTTTGAGAGGTGTATAAACCTTTTTCAAGGCCAACGAAGGCTCTCAGCAGTTTTACAATCCAGGAACGCTTTCTTCCGGGGCTGGGAGCCATCTCTGAAATTGGTAGCATCAGGAAGACTGTCCCCCATCTCCCTGGCAGTTAGTGAGCCCTGATGGCCACACAGTTACCAGGTGGATTTAGGATGAACCAGTGTGACAAATGGTGCTGCCGAGTCCTCTTGTTGGCGGACAGGAATCGTTCATCTTGAGGACAGGTGTGGAACGCAGTGCATCTATGCGCCTGGCCGTGTAGGATGAGCTCTGTCTTTACAATCCCCTTAGCAGGTAGCCCGCGATGTGCACGGCCGTCTGGTTTAATGCTTATCCAGTAACAAAACTGTTTCATTTTTTTCTACCTCTGTGGCGGGGAGTCACTGGGCCTGCAGGAGGTTTTCTCGTCAATTATTCCCCCCTCCCCACAAGGGCAGTGCCTTTGCCCCGGGAGCCCAGGTTACCGTGGGTGGAGGGGAGCCTCTTGCAATGAGCGGCACATTCTCGTAGCGTGGGCTGCCACCGAAGAGCACAGCTCGGTTCCTGCAGGGCCGAAAGGAGCGGGCAGTGCTCAGGCTGGGGAGGTCGGGTGGGGGGTGTCTGCTCAGATTTCTACAGGAGGGTCCCGGGGTTGTGCAGCTGGGAGATGGAAAAGGACCACGGATAGACGGGAGGGAGTGAGGGCAGGAAGACAGGGAGGCCTGGGAAGAAGGAGCAGATGGGGTGATGGCGCCAGGAGCAGTGTGGCCTGGAGAAATGCAGCTTCTCGGGCCTTCAACCTGCCCTGCAAGCTTGAGGCAAAAGGCCTGACACCTGCAGGGGCTCTTCCTCCAGCACTAGATGCTCCCCAGGGGCCTTCCCACCTGGCACCCTGGCTGCAGTGAGGGGACCGCGCTGGCCTCGGATGCCTCCTCCCCACCCGGCTCTCTGGACCCAAACGTGCTGCCCACAGATCCAGCCCGATGTGTCGGGGGAGGTACCGGGGAGGCCCCGGGAGCCCTGCCGTACATGTAGTCCGAGACGGGGGCATTGGAGATAGTCTGGGCCGGGGGCTGCAGGCTGGTCTGGCTGCCCAGGCTGCTGCTGTAGCTGCAGAAACTGCGAAGTTGCCCGTGATGGGGGTTGTGGGTGGCGATGCGCCGGGCCTGGGGGTTGAAGGGGTCATCGTCGATGTCGTCGTAGTCTCTGTCCCTAGAATGACATGTAGGATATGGCCAGCTGTGAGGGGCGAGGGAGGCTCCTCCAGGCAGTGTGGCCCCAGCCCGCTTCCCTATCTTTCCTCCCAGGACTCTCCCTCTGGCCACAGATGTCTCCTTGAGGTTCTTTGATATTACTCTGCTCCATTCCCAACTGCACATCCTCCTCCTCCAGGCAGTCCACCATGCTGACCACAGGCACATGGACCCTCCCTACCCTGCTTCCTTTTCTGATCTACTCTGAAGACACTGAAATACCATCTTGTCTCTGTCTATCTCCTCAATGAGACTATAGGTGCCCTGGTGCTACAATATGTCCTTCTGGTATTCTGAGGCACCCCTCCCAGCAGCAGCAGCACACCACAAAGCCCTGCAGAGGAAGAGGGGATAAGCAAAGGATGCCAGTCTGCGGCATGATGCTGTCACCATCCTTGGCCCTGCTGCTGCCCTAGTCCCCTCCAACCTCCTTTTGGGGTTCTGTCTGGACTTTCAGGGACGCTTGGGCAGAAATCCAGCCAGCCTGTTGGGGCTGAATGCCTGGTCCCCCTGCTGCCCTTCTCCATCCCAGGTTATCAGCTCTCGGTTCAGTCACAGAGCTGAGCCTCCTGCCTCCTCCCCCAGGAAGCCGCCCAGGCAGCCCACCTGGTGGCATAGTGCTTCCAGGCCCCTGGCCCCATGCAGATCATGGTGGAGAAGGCGAGGGCAGCCAGGAGGGAGAAGAGGCCGAGGTACAGCAGGCCCTCGAGGCCGTCGTAGCAGATGCCAGTGAGGGCGTCCAGGTAGTCCTGGCGGAGGAAGAGGGACCACACAGTTGGAGGGGGAGTGGGACCCAGCCTGGGGTCTGAGCTGGTCTCTGAAAGCCCCTCTCCCCGAGCCTGGACTTGGGATCTCTGCCCCTCCCCCATCCTAAGCACCTTGAACAGCCACTCAGGGTCCACGCTTGGGACCCTGACACAATGGGGCTTCTCGGGTTCCCTCTACAAGCCTTTGTTGAATACCTACTTTGTGCTGGGCTCTGAACAGGACAGATGAGCTTGCAGGGTAGGGGAGCCAGGGGACAGGGGGCATTTAATCTGAGGCCAGGATGGCAAGGAGTGGAGTGTGCCTTGAGCAGCTGAGGCAAAGCAGACAAGCTCGGTGTGTTCAGGAAAGAGGAAAAAGGCCAGCAGGGGACAGGTGAGATGGCACCAGGTCATGCTGGGCCTCGCAGGACAGGCGAGGAGTTTGAATTTCACACAAGGTGATGGGAAGACATGGGCAGGTTTGGGGAATGGAAGGGATGAGATCCTGTTCATTTTTAAAAGACCGCTCTGGCTGCCTGGCTGCCATATATGAAAGGTAAGGGGGCAGGAGAAAGTGGGGACCGGTTAGGAGGTCACGGTTGTCACCCAGGGGAGCGGGATGGTGCTTGGACCAAGGCAGGAGCTGTGGAGGGAGAGAGAAGTGGACGGAGCAGGACATATTTGAGAGTATAGTTGTGAGGACTTGCTGAGGGATTGGATGTGGAAGGGGAGGGAGGGTACTGGGGCGACTCCCATGTTCTCAGCTCTGAAGTCAGACTGCTGGGGTCGGAAACCCAAGCCCTTGAATTGATAGCTCTGGGATCTTCAGTAAGCTACTTTTTAGATATACATATAGATAGATAGATAGGTAGATAGACACATCTGTCTATCTACCTATCTATCTATCTGTCCACATACATAGACACACACACACGTTGCTTATCTATAAAATTTCCCATAAAATAACACGTATCTCACAGTAAAACTGTGAGGACACAATGACATGTTGGATATAAACCGCACAGAACAAGGCTGAACACAGAACCACGGACTCAGTAAACGGCAGCTGTGAACATTATTATGAATAATAATTACGAATATTTGCTCAAATTCTACACGGGATGTGAAAGCCATCGACATGCACTGGCTTTCTGCTTTGGGGGAGAGAGGACCTCACATACTCCCAGGGTGTTCCCTGCACGATTGTCCGATATTCCAAACTCCTAGAGATGATCCTGGCAATGAGAATGGGATGTCCACTTGCAATTCAGGAATTGGTCAGGTGGACCAGATGGCTGGGAGTCTGGGCAATGGGGAACAGCCTCCCTCATATAGCTCAGGGCCCCCCAGCGTTCTAGAGGTAAACGGATCCAACTCTCCTACCCGCACCCCCTGGTACCTTTCACCGAGGCTCCCCGGCTCAGCTACTGGAGAGAATCCAGAAGCCAGGCACCCCTTCTACCCCATTCCCTGGCCTGAAGGGAGCCCAGGCACTCACTCTCCCAGCCTCTGCAGCCTTCTCTCTGGGAAGATGTGGCCTGCTGGGGTGACCCCCGCCTTCCACCCGTGCCCCCAGGGCCACCCCGGCACCTTGTGCAGCCCCCGGCAATCCAACATGGCCATCAGCTGGTGGAGGCTGGACTCAGATGAATTCAACAGGAGCTGGATTCTGAGCAGATCTTTCTGAAGCAGGAAGAAAGACGCAAACATGCAGACAGACAGAGAGGCAAGAACGAGCGCTGGGGGGAGGGCTTGTGGATAAAACCGCAAACCACAGCTTGTGCAGAGAGGCCTTTAAAGCCAAAGGAAGCGGCTAGACTGCCGGGAGGGAACACTTTCTTTCCATAGCCTGGTCTCCGAAGCCCGGCCCTGTGGGAGGTGGCCGGCCACCTTACCTCTGCCGTGGGGAAGAGCGGGACAGCAAACTGCAGCAGTCCCGTCACCTGGATCTGCATGGTGGTCAGCGAGCGCTGGAAGTCGGTCAGTGCCTGGGCCAGGAGAGACCGAGGTCCCGAGGTCCCGCATGAGCTTCGATTCCCAGGAGCCCCCCCACCCCCACCCCCCGCAGCTGCCAGATTCCCCCGCAGCCCCTCCCCCACCTGCAGCTGCAGTCGCTTCCCTGATCAGGGCCCTTCCTGCCTACAGGTCTTCCCCTCAGCCCTCAGGCTTCTTGAGAGCCGCACCATTCTCTTGCTTCCTGCTACTCTAAATGTCCTGCTGGGACAGCCTTGCCCAGGGGGCTTGTGAGAAACGCAGAATCTTGGGCCCCAACCCAGATCTACTGCACAGCCTCTGCATGGTAACCAGCATCCAGGGTGACGGATGGGCGTGCCCGCTGACCAAGAGCACTGTCCCCTGCAGAGGACCCCAAAGAAGCAAAGAACACCCAGCCACTGCCACCTTATTGGTCAGTGCTGGGGCTTGGGGTCAAGAGGGAGCGAGCTGACCACCAAAGGGGCTGGGGGCAGGGTGAGGGCTGGGCTGGGCGGGCCGTACCTGCTGGAAGGGGCTGCTTGCACTCTGACGGCAATACAGGTAGTAACGGGTCACCTCTGCAAGGCAAAGACACTGGGTCAGGCAGGAGCTCACACGTGACCAGGTGCTCATCCATCCTCAGCGGCCAAGCCGGTACCCGAGCTCCCAAAGGAGGTAGCTTCTAAGAAATGACCCAGTGGTCCAGCTGGACCTGAAGTACAGGGGTTGGGGAGGCATTGGGTGACTACAGTGCTGAAAGGGGTAAGTAGAGGCACAGTCTGGCTGACCACGGGCCTGGACTGAGCATCCTGAGTGGCTCTGACCACAGAGGCCCGAGAGCTTGTTACCTGTGCGGAGCTGGCCCTCCGTGATGTTCAGGATGAAGGCGTCGGGAGCCGCACAGAAGTCGCCGGTGCCCTGAGCCGGGGAGAGACGGGAGGGGTGGAGGAAAGTCACACACCGGGGCCCTGGTAGGAACCGGGTGCCCTTGGCCCCAGGCACGGGGACCCCGCAGCTCAGACCTAGGTGGGCGAGAACAGTCAACAGCCATCCCCCCTGCGCTCGAATCCTGGCCCCGCCCAGCTCTGTACCTTTACAGACAAAGGCCTTATCCTGTGTCTCAGCGGCCTCCTCAGTCACATGGAGAGAAAAACTCTATTCACCTAATGAATTAATCTACATAAAGTACTCAGAAAAGTGGCCAACAGCAGGCACTATGATCCTTAACTATTATTTCCAAATGCCTCTTCTGGGATGGACCTGGGTCAAGGGTAAGCTGCGGGGCGTGTTTTGGAGAGTTATTTGCACCATGACCTTGTTTGCTCATCTCTGTTTTATTTTTTGTCTTGCTGTTACCAAGTCCACCCCCTGCTCTGGGGCTGTCCATCTATGAAGCCTCCCTCAGAATCTCTTTCTAAAGAACTACATTGGTGCTGAATCCATCTTTGAGCTTTTGGGTGCAGGTCCTGTCACAATGAGATGGGGGACCAGGAAGCGCACGGGCTGAGAGGACACGGGTTCCAGGCTCTGCCACTGCTGCGCTGGGGTACTGGGACACCGCAGCGCAGCCTGGCTAGGTGACCCCCAAGGGCCCACAGGGCTGAGTGAAACCACATCTGGGCCCTGGAAGAGGCAGCAGCAAGGATGCCATCCTCTGAGCCAGGCCCTCCCCAGATCTGGCCTGGGGTGGGGGGTGCAGTGGGACATGGGGTAGAGGAGGACTTCCACCTTTCAGAGCAGCCAGGGGAAGCTCTGGGCCTCTGGCCCGTTCCAAGGGGCACCCCTGCTCCAGTGCATGCTCTCCAAGCCGGGGACTCCTCTCTGTGGCCCTTTCCTGCCAGTGCCCTGTCCTGCTTCAGGAAGGGCTGCCTCAGGGGGGCGACGCTGGAGCATCCCTCATTCATTCAGCGAATTGACAAATATTTACTGAGTACCTACTAGGTGCCACACGATGTTCTAGGCATGAGACACAGTGGCAAGCTGTACTATGGCACTTATGGTCTAGAAAATGTGTGTCTGGGTAGGATGGGGGAATAAAATGCCCCTCCAGATACAGAGCTTCCACAGAGCCACATCTGTACACGCACACATGCACACACATACGTGCTCACACAACCACACGCCTCAGGACCCTGGGAGAACCGTTTTATGCTCAAATCACTAGGGTCCATCTGCACCAGCGGGCCCAGGGGTGCACCCTCACCCCCGTTACAGGAGTGGCAGAGAGAGGGGAGCCAGAGCCAAGCAGGGGGATGGGGAGGCCTTGGGAAGCATGACGAGTGAGGCTGCCATCTTGGCCTGGGTCACCGCCAACAAGTTTGGGATCCAAAGAAGGACAGGAGGCCGCTGGCAGAGGCTCCAGCCCGGATGCACCCCTCACCCCCCCTCCTCCGGCCAGGCCTGCTCTTCAGACCCTCAGTGAGGGTTCAGCCTTCCTATCGGTGAAGACAAGGGCCCGTACGTGCGTGTGCACGCGTGTGCTTTCTTCACGCAACGGGGATGGGGATGGGGGGGCGGGGGAGGGTGCGTTGAGCACAGTCGGAGTCACCCTGTGACCCTCCTAGAAAGGTAGTCAATGTGCAGTAAACCAATGGACCCTTACTATGTGCCTCGCAGGGGTCAACCAACCCATCTCGTCCCAACAACAACCCTTCAAGGCGACTGCTGTTCTCCCCATTTTACACAAGAGGAGAGGAGAGAGAAGCCTGGGGAACTTCAGTTATGTCCCCGGGGCCCCCTGCTGGGGAGCGGGGGAGGGGATGAGGACCCAGCCAGGGGGGTTCCAGAGGCCAGGCTCCGTGGGCTTGGAGTATATAATTGTAATATTTACCTACTTACTTGCTTTTGTATTTGTTCAAAGTATTGGCTAGTTTTATAAAATTCTTTGTAAGTTTTTCCTTTATTGATTGGAAGCAGATTACTTTTTGCACTATTAAAATAAGCTTATTATATGAAACATTAAGAAAAAAAACCAAAACCCGCACTGGGTTAGGGCCCAGTGAGATGGGCCCGCCCGTCCCTCCGTGGCCGATTCCCAGGGAGCCCTCGGCTCAGTCAGTGGTGCTCTGCGGCCAAAGCAGCTGGGTGACCCTTTCCTCCTTCCTCTCCCGGAACCCACTTCTCCCCCTTCCTTCTCCTTGGGCGCTTTCTCTCCTCTCTGCCCGTTACCCTTCACCTCTGCCTTACACTCCTGACTGCACAGGCGGTGGTCGAGCAGATAAGGCTCAGCTCCCCTGCTCCCAGCTCCCTCCCCATCACATTCTTAGGGGCGATGCTCCTGTCTCATGGAGGCCCTTTGCAGGGGACCGGGAAGGCAGGGGGTGAGGCCACCCCTGCAGCAGGAAGGCAGTGTTGGAGCTCTGGTCCCACAGATCTCAAAAACAAAAACACCCCCCAAAAAACAGGCTCAGAGAGCAGGGGCAGTGGCCACACAAAAGCTCCCCACAATAGCCTTTGAGGGCCTGGCTCCTTCACCCCCCACTTCCTATTAAAATGCAGCAGCATCTGGAGCCCCATCAAAGGCCCATTCACTCCCTCACCCTCTCTCTCTCTCTCACACACAAGGGCCTGACTAATCGAATTAGGGAAATGGCCTTTCTCTCCAACTCCCTGGCATCCTGGGGCCCTCAGCTGGGAAGGAGCTGTCTCCCAAAAGGCAGCCCGTGGTGGCCAGCTGGAGGCCATCGCTGCTTTGAGAAGGCAGATGGGGGAAGGGTCCACCATATGCAAGCTTCCCTGCGCCCACTCTTGTCCCTGGAGGACAGGCTGTCGCCAGGCAGCTGTACGTGGGGCTCCAGCCAGCAGCTGCTACCCCCAGACCATGTACAGCCCACCCAGCTCCAGATGACGGCAGGATGCATTTGAGTATGACCTGCGCTCTCCTCCTCTGCTCTTCCCTGTATCTGGAGGGGCCTCAGCCCTGAGGATGTAGGCTCCTGCCTATCCAGTGCTCCCTCCTGCCCAAAGCGGACACTGAATGGGGGGAGGGGAGACAAAACAGCAGATGCCCACTTCCTCCCCCTTCTGGACAAGCTTTGCCCAAAGCTTGAGCCCAACTCTGAGCCAAACTGCACCAGGGTCCTCATTTTGGGGGTGTCATGGATGCAAAGTGGCCAAGGCCAGAGCCACCAGCCAGCCCCCAAGTCACTGGGCCAGGCACGCATTTGGGTAGAGAGGTTCCAGTGAACCCTTTTCTTTTCTCCCCAGGTTGAAAGGGCAGAACGGATGCAGGTCACGGGTTACTTTGTGGCCCTTAAGTCAGCTAGGGATTCCCTGAAATCCCTTGGTACATCCTGCCCCCTGTGCCACACACACACACACACACACACACTGTGCACCGCCATGTATCGATTCACATGGGATTGCAATGATCTGCCCACATGTCTTTCTTCCGCGGGCTGCGACTTAGTCAAGAGCAAACATCACGTTCTCCTGTTTCTGCATCCCCAGGCACCTGCACCATTGAGTGCCACACAGCCAAACATCAGCTGAACGAACGAACGAATGAATGAACGACATGCACACAGCTTCTCTAGAGCATTAGGTCTATTAAAGACCAAACATACCTGCATAGGAAGCTTCGCCTCTTACACTTCTGACCCACTGTGTGTGTGTGTGTGTGTGTGTGTGTGTGCACGCGCGCATGCTTGGTTTTGTTTTTTTCACATCTCGAGGCACCACATCAGGAAACACATACCACTGCGTTTTAGATGGTGTGTGTGAGTCCAAGGGCAAGGGGACAGAAAGCAGGTGAAACGCCACCTTCCACGTTCCTGACACCAGGGAAGCCGGCCCAGGAATGTGCTTCTGAAGCTGGAGGGCTCCTCCAGTCTGAGGTTCAAACCCCGCCCACACCCACCAGATCTGGTTAGTTCTTTTTTTTTTTTTTTTTTTTTTTTTTTTTGCGGTACGCGGGCCTCTCACCGCTGTGGCCTCTCCCATTGCGGAGCACAGCCTCCGGACACGCAGGCTCAGCGGCCGTGGCTCACGGGCCCAGCCGCTCCGCGGCATGTGGGATCTTCCCGGACCGGGGCACGAACCCGCGTCCCCTGCGTCGGCAGGCGGACTCTCAACCACTGCGCCACCGGGGAAGCCCCCTGGTTAGCTCTTCATACCCAGAGAGAAGGCACCTCGTCATCTGTGCCCGTCCTCACCAGCTGTGGCTGGGAATGGGCCAGCGGGGTGGGAAAGGGATCAGGCTTCAGGGGTCTTATCTTGGCTCTGCCCCCAAATGCCTCGTGACCCTGGGCAAGCCCCTTCCTTTCCCTGGGGCTGTGTCCCCATCTGAAGGGGGAGGGGGCTGGCACAGATGAGCCCAGCCCCTTTAGTCCTGAGACTCTGGGATTCTAGGTTAGGGACTGAGACTGGCAGCTGGCCCTGCCCCGGGAACGCTGGACGGGACACATCGATGCACCACCAGACAGACGGTCCACCTGGTCAGACCACCCAGCACCCCCAGGCCCCCCAACTCACCACTGCCGCAGCAGTGTCAGCAGCCAGGGACGTCCAGCTGAGAAGCAGGGCCAGCAACCCACAGCACAGCACCCTAGGAGAGAGGCAGCTGCCGGTGGGATCCAGGCCAAGGCCGGCAGGCGGGGGACCCCATGATGGCTGTCGCCCCGCCAACCTTCAGCACCCTTCCTCTCGGCTACGATCTTGTCCCCCCGACCACCAGACTCTTGCAGTGGCCCTGAGGGCAGCCTCAGCCCCTGCCCTGCCATAGCCCCGCTGATGGCTGGCAGAGGGATATGGACTGATGCCTGGGGCACAGGTCCCTGAGCCGAAGAGACACGGCAGTGAGGGCGCAAGCTGAGGAAGCGAGTGGCTCTAACGCCTCAGCTGCTCAACAGTCAGGCCCAGGAGGGAGGGGACACGTGGAAGAAAGCCTGGTGCTGGCTTGGTGTCCAGACGGTGAGTCAGTGGCTGCTGCCCCCACTACATCCTCCCAGCCCTGCCAGGCCCTCATCTCTCTGATGGCGGCACTGTCACCCCACACCCTTGGCCAGCTCCTGTCCCAGGCCCAGAGGTGGGGCTACTCACGAGGCCAGGAGGCACCTGGAGCTCTTGGCCAGTCCCAGGCAGGTGAGGAGGCAAAGGGCCAGGTCCAGGACGAAGAGCAGGAGGTAGGAGAGCCACCTGAGCAGACGGGAAGGGATGGTCGGGGTGGTGGGGGGCGGCAGGGCAGAGCTGCCCACCTGGGGCCCGCCAGGGAGGCCTGGACCGCTGCCCCAGGCCCGCTGGACCCTTCGGCATACAAACCGCCCACAGCCCGTGGCTAAGCAAACTAGACCAGGGGGCGCCCCTGCCCCAGACAGGAAGAACCCAGCGTGCACGGTGGGCAGCTCCTCTGGGCTCCAGGAGCTGCACCCCGCTTCTGCCCGGACAAAGGAGTCACCTTCCCCTGCCCCGGCTGAATGTCTGAACCAGCATGGTCCCCTGAACTTTCTGCAGTGATGAGAGTGGACCACCTCTGCACTGTCCACCCTCTCTGCCACTAGCCACGTGTGGCCGCGAGAGTGTGAAACATGGCTGGTGCAACCGAGGAAATAAATTTCTCCTTTCGTTTACTTTTATTTTTACCTTTTTTAAAAAAGCTGAAGTATAGCTGCTGTGCAATATTACATAAGTTTCAGGTGTACAATATAGTGGCTCACAAGTTTTGAAGGTGATACTCCGTTTATAGTTATTATAAGATATTGGCTACATTGTACAATATATCCTTGTAGCTTATTTTATTTTTTTAATTTAATTTTTATTTTATGTTGGAGTATAGTTTTTTTCTTTCTTTTTTGGCCACACCCGGCGGCATGTGGGATCTCAGCTCCCCGACCAGGGATCGAACCCACGTCCCCTGCAGTGGAAGCGCAGAGCCTTAAATTAACCACTGGACCGCCAGGGAAGTCCTGGAGTGTACGTAGTTGACTTACAATGTTGTGTTGGTTTCAGGTGTACAGCAAAATGACTCAGTTATACATATACATATATCCTTTTGATCAGGTTTTGATTTCAGCCACCGACCGAGCTTAGCGCCAGGGGGATTCTCAGATGAGTGGGTTCATCCCCAGACCATCAGGAGCTCGGGGTTAGGCAAGGGAGCCCAGGCCAGGTCATCCCATGGCACCAAGGACCTCCAGGCCTCCCAGCCCTTCACTCCTCTGGCCTTTTGCTCCCCACCCAGGGCTGAGGTGATGGGGAAAGGCAGTCACACAAGCTGGAGAACCTGGCAAGCTGCACCACCCCCACCCCCTCCCTTGAGCCTCAGTTTGCAAACCTGTGAAGGAGGCCGGAACTCTGTGAGGATTAAGTGCTCGCTAAATGGAAAGGGAAACAAAAAAAGGCAGAGGGATTCCGGGGTCCCTGTTTTTCTGCTTCTCCAAAGCACGGGCTGAAGAGCCCAGGGTACCCAAGTCCAAGGGCGCTGAGAAGATGCCAAGCAAAGTGCCCTGGTTCGTGCCCTTCCAAACAGGATCCCAAGGTGGCCTCACAGCTCAGCTCCAGCCTCGCTGAGCAGCCACTTCCGTCAGCCCTGCTCTGGGGGACCAGTCTGAGCGTTGGGGACCGGTGGACGGAGAAGGCAGGAAGCAGAGAGAAGGGGCTTCTCCGAGTCCCAGAAGAGGGAAGTCTTCTGATCATTATGTCTCTTGATGCAAAAGCCAAGTAAATTCATTGACTTCTCTCCAGCAAAGGTTTTCTGCTTCACTAATACCACAAGGAGGGTAAGAAAGAGCTTGGAGTGTGGGTAGGGAGTGGGGTGGAGCTGGAAGAAAGTGACAAAGAAGCTCCAAGTGGGGGAGAGCATGCTGAACGCCGCCTGGCAGCCAAACGAGGTTCCTTCCCCCTTTACGAATGGAGGCTAAACGCCTCAAAAAGGGGACTAATCAAAATCCTCGATTCCCTGCCTGGAGCGGAGCCGGGGCAGCCACTGTAGTCTCTGGAGCTCCCAGGAATGGATCTAGCGGCTCTGGGGAAGTGCAGAGTCCACCCCGCCCTCCACTAGGATGAGGCCACCAAGAGCCAGTCTTCTTAGAATCAGAGTCGGAGCTTGAAAGAACCTCAGGAACATCTAGCCTTAGAATCTCATTCTACAGGGCTTCCCTGGTGATGCAGTGGTTAAGAATCCTCCTGCCAATGCAGGGGACATGGGTTCGAGCCCCGGTCCGGGAAGATCCCACATGCCGCAGAGCAACTAAGCCTGTGCGCCACAACTACTGAGTCCACGCACCACAGCTACTGAAGCCCACGTGCCTAGAGCCCGTGCTCCGCAACAAGAGAAGCCACTGCAATGAGAAGCCCGCGCGCCGCAAGGAAGAGTAGCCCCCGCTCGCCGCAACTAGAGAAAGCCCGCGTGCAGTAACGAAGACCCCAACCCAGCCAAAAATAAAATAAATTAAATAAATTGAAAAAAAAAGAACCTCGTTCTACAGATTGTTAAACTGAGGCCGGTGGGAGAAGAGCGTGGACCAGGAATTCCAGACTCTCCATGTCTCGGAGCCTTCCTACAAGAGACACAGCCAGCCAACCAGGCGCCTCTCAAAGTCCTGGTTTCATGTTTCCAACCTAAAGGTTTCTTGTTACCTCTCTCTCCTCTACTCTGCACATTAGCAGGAAATCTGTTAGGACTGCTTCTAACCGACTCTCCACGATGACTGTGTTTCAAGGCATCCACGCCTCCTTGTGTAGTAAAGGGTTCCTGGAAACAGCTCTGCGAGGAGGATGCATTTTCCCAGAGGAGCCTGGTGATGACCTGGGGATGTGTTTCTAACCAAGAACTTGGCTCTCGCAGGAGCAGCTCAGGCCCCTACTCTCTCAGCTCCTCCCATATCCGGTGTTGAGGCGCTGGCTGTTACACCCTTTGTAAATCTCCGGAGAGGAGTCTCTTGGCTTTTTAATTGCCTCCAATACTTAGCCAGGCCTTGTGTAAAAGTACTAAAAAGAATTAGCTTAGCTGGATGGCTGTGCTCTAGAACCATTTGGAAAGCAAAGATGAGGAGGCTGTCCAAAGGAGACCCAGCCTCTAAGGCTGGTGAGGCCATGAAGAATAAAATAAGGCTTTTGTTTTAGGGCAGCTCAGGCAAGAGGCGGGAGCAAACAGCAGATGAGGGGAAGGGACAGAACATCACTAACGTTCAGGTGCTAACCTTGAACTAGACCTGAACAGGGGTGGAAGCTGGGGATGGGGGCTCCAGGGGACGCTCTCAGTCACCCACATTGAAATAGATGCTGTGCAGCGGTCACCACGCTTACCCCAGTTCTTCATAAAATCATCTTAAACATAAGTCCCGGTTGATACATACATTCTGACTTATTTCACCATAGTCATTCTCAAAATGCCCGCCATTAGGCCCTTCGGTGTACATGGCCCCGGGTTTGGTCCACTCAGAGAGAATGGCAGGGTCAAAACGGATACCTACTTTCCACGACAAAAAGATTTAGGAGGCTCAGGCAATGACTGTCCCTCATGTCACAGGACTAATCAGATGCCACTGTATTGGGTCACAAGTCACAACCAGTCCTTAGAGGTGGCCGTTTCTTTTTGGTCGCTTGGGAGAAAGGTGCTTTTGCACGTGAGCGAAAAGAAATCTGGTGGGAAGCTGCGTTGTTGACATCTGGAAAGGCAGGGGCTGGAAGGCCGGGAGGGGAGGTATGAGGAGCGCTGTCCAGGGACGGGGGGGCCTCATGAGCTCCCCCTGGTCGGGGCCCGGCCATCTCCTACCCCGGGGAAGGGAGAGCCTGGACGGGGAGGTCTCTGGCCAGAGGCCACCCACCAGCAGCATTGTCTCTGGGTCAGTTCAGCCTGGGATGGGGCTTTCTCATAAAGGGGAAATGAATCCAGAGTAAACTGTGCAACACTGTGGTAAAGACTCTGACCTTTGCTAACGGCTTGAAGGGGAGGCAACAAACTGGGGGGGGAGGCGGGAGGGGCATCCAAAGAGCGGACACTTGCTCTGCAGGGCTCCTGTGTCCATTGCTCCCCAGCACTGCCTCCGTGCCAGGCGCCCTGCCCTGGGTGCGCAAGGACGTGCAGGCCGTGAGTGGGTGTCCTCCTTCGGCTGGGAGCCCCCCAAAGGCGGGACTGCCGCCTTTCTTGGTTGTCCCCGAGTGACCTTCACCAGACCCTGTGTGCGGAGGAAGGGCAGCCGGTCCCTGGTCAGCTGGCCTGTGTCCAGTGCCTTCACCTGGGATGGGGTTTGGGTGATGGGGAGGCAGGGGAGACGTGAATGAAACCCCAAAGGCTCGATGACACAGGTATGAACCTGCCTACCTGATATGGCAAAGGTGGGGTGGCGCCCCGCAGCCCACATCACTCAGGCTGGAGGTACCTCTGAGCTTGCTAAGCAGATGCCGTCGGGGGGAGGCAAAGAGGCTGCCATCTCCCCGACCCCCTGCACCTCTGTGGCTGAGAATGAAGGTGCAGGTAACCCTGTCCCAGAAACCCAGGCGGGTGAGGAACCCATAAACCACCAGCACTTCACCCAGCGCCAGCCACAGAGGATGCTGGTCCCGGAGGAGCCCCCTGCTGTGTGCGGGGTGGGAGGCCAGGTCCAGCCTCCTGCGCTGAGATATCGGCACATCACTGCCCCTCCCTGGGGCTCAGCGCCTGCCTGTATAAGCAGGCTGTACTACATGCCCACGGCTCGGCCCCCACCAGCTCTCATGTCCTAGGAATTTCAGTCATTAAGGTTTATTAAGACCTTCCGGTGGCACTTCCCAGCCCAAGCCCCAAGACGCTGGCTTGAATGAAGGAAGCTGGTGCAGCCCCATCACCCCTCCCCGGGGCCCCTCACCGGTAGTACTCCACGTAGCCAGTCTGGTTGGCCAGTTCGGTCAGCTCCTCGGTGACCTCTGTCCACACGGGCACCCCTGCCAACTGGACAATGATGTTGCCTGCCATCTGCTGCATGAACTTCAGCGTCTGCAGGTAATCTCCCCGGGTGGCAAAGATCTCACTGAGCCGGGCCAGGTGCTGCTCGAGGTCCACCTTCATCTTCTGGGTGGTTCCAGACACCTGGGGAGGGGCAGGGCTTCTGAGTCTGGCCTTGGGTGGGAGGAAGCCAGAGAGGTAGACCCTCTGCCTCAAACTGTGGCAGAGAAGAGATTGGCCATTTTGAATGAGTGCCCCATGGGTGCCACCCCCAGCCCTGAAGGGTCATGAGGCTGTGGGCCAGACGGAGGATGGACAGCAGAGGCTCCCACTACCCGCCCAGCCCGTGGGTCACTCCATCCAGGGGACAGGCTCGATCTGGCCCTAAAACCAGGACCCGGGCTCCAAGACACAGTGCTTTTTCCTAGAAAGACAGGCCCAGACGGGGAAACAAACAAGAGAAGCCATTTTTCTTCCTTGAAGATTCTCTTCAAAGTGTCAACACCTTGGGTGATGAGTTCTTTTGAGGGGGTGAGGAATAAAATGTTTAAACGGAAGAGTCCCTCTGCTGCAACCTGACCTTTTATTCCCACAATAGGCTTTCTCAGCGTCTCACAAGAGAAAGGTTTTGCTGTAGAGCAAACGACAGCCCACAGCGTCCCGAACCCCGAGTGAGGGCAGAACAAGGGAACTTTGAAATAATCCAGGCAGACGGGATCCTGCCTCCGAGCAGCTGGGACACGCGACAGGAGGGGGAAATCGGCGCCTTATCTGTGCTTGTCCACCAGCCACCCCACCCCCACCCCCGCCCGCCTCCCACGTTTGTCCAGCCTGGAGCTGAGCAGAGCCTGAAGGAAGCACCTTTCTGCTCAGAAGTAGAGAGGGAAGGTCAATGGAGGTGACTCCCCTGGGCCTGCAAACAAGGACCACAAGAATTAGAAAGGTGCCTCTCGATAGCCCAGATGCAGGGTCCCGGCAGGGGCTGGAGACCCAGCCTGGGAACCCCAAGCACCTCCCTCCCAAGCCCGTTCTGAGCCTGGGTGTCAGCACGACGGCAAGAAGGGCTTCGTCGCTCTGACGCCACACGAACAAACACAACTGGTTGGAAGCGGGGAGTGTGCGCTATTACTCCAGGCAGCCTTCAGCTCCCCCAGGTCTGGAAGGAAGAGAAAAATGACCCAGAATGGGAGTTCCCTGGCGGTCCAGTGGTTAGGACTCTGTGCTTTCATTGCCGAGGGCCATGGCTTCAATCCCTCCCTGGTCGGGAATCTAAGATCCCGCAAGCCTTGTGGTACTGCCAAAAAAAAAAACGACCCAGGGACTTCCCTGGTGGCGCAGTGGTTGAGAGTCCGCCTGCCGATGCAGGGGACGCGGGTTCGTGCCCTGGTCCGGGAGGATCCCACGTGCCGCGGAGCAGCTGGGCCCGTGAGCCATGGACGCTGAGCCTGCGCGTCCGGAGCCTGTGCTCCACGGCGGGAGGGACTGCAGCGGTGAGAGGCCCGCGTACCGCAAAAAAAAAAAAAAAAAGCTCTCTAAGGACTTCCCTGGCGGTCCAGTGGTTAAGACTCTGTGCTCCCAATGCAGGGGGCACAGGTTCGATCCCTGGTCGGGGAAGTAAGATCTCGCATGCTGCGAGGAGCAGCCGAGAAAAAAAGTGCTCTGGGCTTCCCTGGTGGCGCAGTGGTTAAGAATCCACCTGCCAATGCAGGGGACACGGGTTCGAGCCCTGGTCTGGGAAGATTCCACATGCCACGGAGCAACTGGGCCCGTGAGCCACAACTACTGAGCCTGAGCGTCTGGACCCTGTGCTCCGCAACAAGAGAGGCCGCGATAGTGAGAGGCCTGCGTACCGCGATGAAGAGTGGCCCCGGCTCGCCGTAACTAGAGAAAGACCTCGCACAGAAACGAAGACCCAACACAGCCCAAAAAAAAAAAAAAAAAAAAAAAAGGGCTCTGTAAACTTTTCCTGTAAGACCACTTTTTTTCCCCTTCCATAGCTCTACATGTTTAACTTCTCTATTTCTTAAATTCCTCCTTGGAAAAAAACCCAAAAGCCAGGCCCTCTCTTTCCTCCTGATGTCTTCCCATAGGAAACGAAACAAAATAGAAAAAATTAAAATCACAGCGTTGACCTACTTACACCCCTGGCTTCCCCACTCCTCCTCCAGTCCTTAGAGGCTCAGCACAGAGCTCCCCACAGGGAGACGGGGATGGGGACACTCAGAGGTGGATCAGGCTCTCCCACGGGGAAGAGAAACTCTTCAATCGGGCGGGCCGGCTCAGCTCCCCAGGCTGGGGTGGGGTTAGGGGCGAGCTAGCAGGTGGTAGAGGAAGCTGTTGCCCCAGAGGATGGAGCAGTGGTTCTCTAGCTGTGGCCCCTGGACCAGCAGCATCGGTGTTATCAGCTGGGAACTCGTTATAAATGCAGATTCTCAGCCTGGTCCCAGACCTACAGAATTGCAAAGTCTGGGGTGGGCCCCCCCGCCATCTGTGTTTATCAAGCCCTCCAGGGGATTCTGATGCAAGCTCAAGTTTGAAAATCTCTGAGATGGAGGAAGCTCCCTCTCAGAGAGGGAGTTAATGAGGTTTTCTAGACAGGCAGGGGATGAAGTGCCAGGAGATGAAGGGGTGGAGCCTCGCTAGACCAGGGGCACAGGGCCCCCACCTCAGAGCCTTGAAGAAAAAGGCTAAGACCAGACCCCTGGGTTCCAGTACTTTTGCTCTAACACATACTAGCTCCCCACCCTGGAGCGGCTACATGACCTCTCTGTGCCCAGCGCCTCCCCCAGGGCTGCCCACAGGCCTGATGCCAGCGCAAGGGAGAGCCCAGAGGAGCCTCAGTGGCACCAGAACACGTGGCTCAGACTTGGGCCAGCTGAGCTCCCAGGCGCTGTAGAGCCCAAGGCCCTGCTTTTAAGCTGAGACCCCAGTGGGTTAGAGGTGTACAAGATGCCCTGAGTGAGTCACTGGGGCCCAGATCGGGGGCGCTGGATCCAGAGAAAGGACCCACCTGGCACTCCCAAATGACCCTTTGTGACCCACCCCCCCAAATCAGAGTGTGCAGCGGATCCAGGACCCTCCCGCCACCCACCGAGGCACAGGGCTCCCTCAGGGAGGAAGGGTGCAGGCCTGGGGCTCCTGCTCTGGGAAGGGGAGCCTGGGAGGGCCCACCTCACTCTGGCCCAGGTCTTAGTCGCCTGACTTGTCTCCTGAGTGCTGCCGCCCCCGATCCAAGCCTCCTCTCTCTTTCGTGGTGATTACAGTAATATACACGATTACAGTCATTATAATAATGGCACCATTAGCATAGGGTCCCGCCTCCCAATGTGGAGCGTTTTTTTGTAGATTACCAGGCACTTTCATGGGCATTATCTCATCTAACACCATTTACCTGATATTTGGCCTTCACTCCTCCAATCTGGGGAGCCCCCTAAGATCTGCTGCCTCCCCTGGAGCCCTTGGGACTGGGAGTGTTGGGTGCCCACCCGAGGCCCAAACTAGCCCCACAGGCCCAGCCAAGGACGCAGGTCAACACAGGAGGCGGCCATCAGGACCCAAGCAGCTCCTGGCCGGCTGGACCACCACCAGAGCCTGGGACGCCTGCCTTCACTTTCCAGAAATGGTGGAGAGAGGATGAGGGGCTGACCGCCAGAGACACACGGAACCCTACCCTTCAGGAACACCGGGGCATTTAGAGACCTGGGGTCTGCTGCACAATGTCCACCCCTGGCCCTGGGGAGCTCTCAGCTGGGTGGGTGGGCCCAGCCTGGGGGTCCCGGGCCCAGCTCATCTACGAGGAATAAGGACATGAAAAACTTGAATCTTCCCATCAGGGCGGCTCTGGGACTTTCTTCCTCAGCCCTGGGGAGCCACGGGTCATTCCTTACAGTGGTGTCACAAGTCAGCCAGTGAAGTTCATGGCTCTGGGGCTTCCCGGGGAAGGGATTCTCCTTCAGGGGCTGGCTCTTCCTCCAGTGGTTCTGTGCTGGTGGGTGGAGGCCCTTCCCAACCAGGGCAGAGGGGAGGGCGGGGGTCCCAGGGAGTGAGCTCCCCCCAGGCCAGGTCATACCCAGGCCCCACCCAGTGCGGGTCAGGTGGCGTTCGGGCCCTCAGCTCCCCCATCCCAGCCGCCCCATCCTCGCCCCATTAGAGCTGCTCCAGCCCAGTGTCCAGACAGCTCTCAGTCCCCAGGGATGGGTCCCAGTGGACACAGGGAGTGGTTGGATGAGCTCAGCAGGAGAGCTGGGCCCCTGCTCTGGTGTGTGACCCTCGGCTCCCCAGAAGGACTCTCTCTGAGGTCAGAGCCACGGCACCCAGCACCCAGCCGAACCCCCAAGGAGCAGCACAGCTGTCTCTTTAAGGGAGTCCCTCCTGGGAGGAGCTGGGCTCGGGGACTAAGGTCTGAGAGGAGCTTAAGGGGGAGGAGGGGCACTGAGGTCGAATCCCCCTCCAGCGGCACCAGGATGAAGTCCACAGTCTCCGGTTGGGGCTGGATTGTGTGGCTGAGGCTGCCTGACACAATTGCTCATTTGCTGAGGTCACCCCTCTGCTGGGGAACTGGCCCAGAGGTGATGGGGGACAGGACTGGCATCTCTGAAAACTGCCCTGGAGCCTGGCTCCTAGGGCACCAGGGGCTGCTGGGAAATCAGCTGGAAAGAGCCAGTGCTTCCAGAGAGAAAGTGACAAGCACTGGGGGCCATGGGCTACCATTTTTGAAGACCCTGACTCTCCCCACCCTCGAGGCTCAGCAAGTGGACCTCTTCCTTGGGCGAAAACTCCTACCTCTCCTCTGGCCAGCCCAGCACATCCTTCACCCTTAGCCCCCAGCTGGAGTCACGGCGCCTGGAAACCAGAGCCCGGAGGACACCTTGCGGGGTTTGGGGCTCTTCACTTGTTTTTGAAGAGAGTTGACATCTCCTGGACGCCACCCACCATACTCTCCACCCAGCACTGAAAGTGAACACAGAAAACACCGCAGGGCTGACTTTCCACATTCAGGGGCCTCTTGAACAAATGGCACAGGGCTCAGCTCTGCTGAAGACGGACGGGCTTTGATTCCACAGCCGTGCTGCCCCCTGTGCCCCCCGACCCCCAGCCTGGGGAGCAGAAATCGCCGGTTGGCTCCTGGCGGGACCTACTGGCAGCCCCAAGGGGAGCCCGGGCCCCTTGGAGCCGAGCTGGCTGGGCTCTGACTGGGGCTCTCGTTCCCACCACGCTGCCCTCACCGGCTGCCCGCGACCTTACCAGCACATCGATCCCAGAGAAGGTGTGGTTGGCATTGTCCAGGGAGTGGATCAGCTGGGACACCCCGTCATTGGCCTCGCTGTTTCCGTAGAAACCAACGCCCACCGCAGCACTAGGGGCAAGACCCCGAAGTTAGAGGTGACACCCAGAGGAGAAATTTTGTTAGTATACTATTTTTTAGCGCCGTTTTGCCTTCACAATGAAACTGAATGGAAAGTACAGCAATTTCCCATATACCCTGAGGCGCCTCACACGCCCAGACCGCCTCCCCAGCCATCAACAGCCCCTGCCAGAATGGGACAATTGTTACAACTGATGAACCTACATGGACACATCATTATCACCCAAAGTCCACAGTTTACATTAGGGTCACTCTTGGTGTCGTAATACAATCTTACGGGTTTGGACAAATGTATCCGCCATTATAGTACCATACAGAGTAATATCACTGCCCTTAAAATCCTCTTGTGCTCTGCCCGTCCATCCCTCCCTCATCCCTAACCCCTGCCAACCACTGATCTTTTTACTGTCTCCATAGTCTTTGCCTTTTCCAGAATGTCATATGGTTGGAATCCTGCAGTATGTAGCCTTTTCAGACGGCTTCTTTCACTTAGTAATATGCGTTTAAGATTCCTCCATGTTTTTTCATGGCTTGATAGCTCATTTTTCTTTTTTTAAGTGCTGAATAATATTCCATTGTTTGGATGAACACAATTTAGCCATTCACCTACTGAAGGGCTTCTTGGTTGCTTCTAGGTTTTGGCAATTATGATGAAAGCGCCTTTAAACATCCATGAGAGAGGGGTTTTTGTTTTGTTTTGTTTTTGTTTTTGTTTTGGTGGTACGCGGGCCTCTCCCTGCTGTGGCCTCTCCCGTTGCGGAGCACAGGCTCCAGACGCACCGGCTCAGCGGCCACGGCTCACGGGCCCAGCCGCTCCGCGGCACGTGGGATCTTCCCGGACCGGGGCACGAACCCACGTCCCCTGCATCGGCAGGTGGACTCTCAACCACTGAGCCACCAGGGAAGCCCTAGAGTGGGTTTTTGACTTTAGCTGAGGAACTCTTTCCTGGGGGTAGGGGAGAGGGGGTGGCCTAGAGTTCTGGCAGGTGGGCTGGCTGGGGGAGGGAGGAAGGTTCTGGGGCAGCAGTCTCTGGCCTGGACAACTAGCTCTGCAGCACATTTCATTCAGCCAACAAGAAAATACTCCTGTTCTCCAGTCCCGGGGCTCTGGAGGGTGGAAGATCGCTGGCTGGGCCCTGGGGATTTCCATGCTACAGTAGGTCTGGGAGGGGCTCAGGAACTTGTACCTTTGCCAGCTCCCCCGGTGACTCTGACACATGTGGGCTTGGGGACCACTGAGGTCCCACGAAATCACACTCGCCTCTCCCAAACCCTCCAAGGGTTGGGGATGCCTCCTCCATTCTCTAACCTTCCCCCTCCACTTCCCCACACCACCCACGAAGCATCTGTCCTACTGAAAAGTTCCGGCTTCTAGGAAGTCCCTTCTTAGGTTGAGCTGAAGCCTACCACCTTAAACCACGTACCTGCTGGCTCCTGGCTGTCCTCGGGGCCAGACTGGAGTAAGCCTCCAATTCGGCAAGGCACCCTGTCAGACATCTGAATGGGGTTCCGTGTCACCCCGTTTCTGCTCTACGAGCCAGATGTGTCCTCCAGACCCTGGTCTACATCATCCTCTGGTTCAACTCTCTCTAATCAGTCCATGTCACCCTTAAACGGGGCCTCTGAGTCAAGCACCCAAGCCCAGCTGGTCCCTCCAGCTCCGAGCACAGGGGGCTAATGCCAGGGGTCTTCACTCCCTGTCACTGACCTTGTGGTCCATTAATATCCCTGGATTTCTCCCCAGGAACTGTCGCTAAGCCCAGGCGTTCCTTCTTCCTCTACTGCTGTATTGCTTTTGGTTTTGTTTTCAATAAAAGCGGAACTTTAAATCCATCCCTGTGAAATTTCATCTAGTTTGTTTTAGTCCAACATTCCAGCCTGAACAAATCATCCGAAGTCTTGCCTCTGTCACTGATCATACTTTCTCTGACTCACACCACTGGGGGTCCTCTCACGATTCATTAAACAGCCTCCTAGAGTTTTCACCCAAAACGCTGATTTTGCAAGGGGAAAGATGAAGGCACATGTGCAAACGCTTACCCTTTCTCTTTACTTTTTTTTTTTTTTTTTTTTTTTTTACCCTTTCTCTTGAAACAGGGCAGGACCTGGGACGGAATCCCCTCGGAGACTGTTACAGAAACCTCCTTCCAGGGTGCCCTTGACCCCTAATTCAGTGTTTCTCAGAAAGTGGTCCATGGACCACGGGACAGAATCACCTGTTAAAAGCGTGGGGGGGGGGGCGGGGGGCACACCGCACCCGTTTGTTACCATTATGGTCTGAGAACGTGCATTTTAAAGCAAGGTTCCTATCTGCTTCACGTGTCTGATGCACGCACGCATGCACGCACCAGCTACAGTTTGGTGAACCCGTGAGTAAATCAGTATTCTTTGCATTCAACCAGAATTGTTCAACCAGCTTTGAATCCACTTAACCGCACCACCACACAATCTGTAAATACAGCATCCGCAGGGATACTGGGAGGACCTTGGTCAAATGCAGAAATATTCATACGTTAAATGTATTTCTATGAGCTTCTCTTTAGTCGCTTCATTTTTTAAATTTCACTATGCTCTGAAAATTACCTTTCGTTTGCTCCTTGTGTTTCTAACTTTCTCTGCTAGTTCTCTGTGTCATGATCCAGTGTTTCCTGGGGACTCGGCCTCAAGCCAATGCTCTCCCATCCTTTTAAATCTCCCTTTCCCTCTTTTCAACAACGGAGGATTCTACTTTTGCGTCTTCTCATAGTCTATGGATTTATCGGAGATGATGGCTCAGGAGGGGCTGTGTAATTGCACCCGGTCTTCTGAGACAAGTCTGTGGTGCTGCCCCTCTCTGGTATAACAGCACCGCTCTCTTTCTCAAATGTTAAATCACTGTCCCCCCAAAGAGAGGAGCACTGGGAACTCTCCTCATAACGCTTTTGCCTTGTTCATTCTTTCTTCTACGGATTGAATCTCCCCTCTTCTCCGGGACCCTTGCTGTCAGAGCTCAGCAAGACCTCCCCCTCCTAACCCTCCAGCCTCACCTCGTTTCCCTCATCCTTCTGCTTTTGTTGACCCCCTTCCCCGCTTCTCTCCCCCAACTCACTCCAACTGGGCTCCAATTTGAGCATAACTCCAGTGAAGGTGACTGTGGGCCCCCGCTGCACTCACTGCTCATCCCCCCCACCCTGCTGCACCCCTACCCCAGCCCCTTCGCCCTCCCCTCTGCTCCGGCCACCCTGGCTTCTCTCAGTGCCTTAAAAGCTTTGTGCATCCCACTCCTGGGCATATACCCAGACAAAAGTATAATTCAAAAAGATACGTGCACCCCTATGTTCATAGCTGCACTATTCACAATAGTCAAGACACGGAAACAACCTAAATGTCCATAGACAGATGAATGGATAAAGAAGATGTGGTACATATACACAATAGAATATTACTCAGCCATAAAACAGAACGAAATAATGCCATCTGCAGCAACATGGACAGACCTAGAGATTATCACACTAACTGAAGTAAGCCGGACAGAGAAAGACAAATACCATACAATATCGCTTATATGTGGAATAATCTAAAGTACGACACAAATGAACTTATCTACGAAACAGAAACAGACTCACAAAGAACAGACTTGTGGTTGCCAAGGGGGAGGTGGGATGGGGGAGGGATGGATTGGGAGTTTGGGGTTAGCAGATGCAAAGTATTATATACAGAATGGATTAAACAACAAGGTCCAGCTGTGTAGCACAGGGAACTCTATTCAATGTCCTGGGATAAACCATAATGGAAAAGAATATGAAAAAGAATAACTGAATCACTTTGTTGTACGGCAGAAATTAATACAACATTGTAAATCACCTATACTTCAATAACATAAATTAAAAGAAAAAAGCTTTGCTCCTCCTCTGCCCCCCACCACAGGGCCTTTGCACACACTCCAATTCCCTCTGCATGGATTCCCTCTCCTCCCAGCTTGCTCCCACCTTTGCCTAGTTCACGCCTTCTCATCCTGTTGGTCTTGGTGCCCTTGTCACCCAGTTAACACCCGACTCGAGTGGGCCATCCAACTTCACACCTATGCCTTGTCTCCAAAATTACCCTTTAATTCATTAAGTACTCAAATCAAACAAGCATATGATCCTCTGTCTCTCCCAAAAGACCAAGAGCTACAAGAAGGCAGAACTGGTGGCTGTTTTTCTTATCACCGGCTCCCTCGTGCTTGGCACAGGTAACCTGGAGAATTCTGAAGAAGGAGCTGTGCTACATACATCCCCGTTTTGAGTTTTCTTTAAGCGGCAGGTAATGATTACTTATTGGAATTGACCCTCCAAAGTCATTCTTACTGTTCCAAAGTATTCTTCTGTCATTTGCAGTTATCTTTTTCAGAAAAATCTGAGTTCATAGGAGAGAGGGCTGCCTGCGTAGCAAGCACTGCTGGTTTCTTTGGCCGTCTCCATCCTGTCTCTCCCTGCCCGCCCTGCACATCTTACTCTCAGGAGGAGGCTGTTTAATACCAGGTACTTTGCAGGAGGCTCCTTTCTGCTGGGAGTCATATTTGTCTTTGAACTTGTGCCCATGGCTCAACCTCTCTCCTTTAAGTTTATGATTTAAGCCCCGGCCGCATGTCTCACCCAGCCCTGGTTCCCTTCCATGTGTTTGGTGCTTTGTCACCCCTGCAAAGCTGCTTTGAGTTCTTGCCTATCTTTTGGCTTAGATGCCCTGACACTGCAGGCAGGACGGGACCTTGCACGTGATCTAATGGAGAAGAAAGCCCTGGGGATGAGGTGAGCCGCTAGGGATGAGCCCCATCTGCCTCTTGTCCTGCGGCCGAGACAGTGCTGTGGATTCTTGGATACAATGGACAATTAGCCATGAGGCATTCCACCCCCTGAGCAGGACCACCCCCAGAGCGTTTCAGGAGGAACTGAGGCTTTTGGAAAAACCTCTGTAGATACAAAAACAAGAAAAATACAACTGGTGAACACAAGGCCCGTGTGTGTGTGTACACTGCCTGGGCAGCGTGGCTCTGACACACAGTTAGAAAGCCTCACTTCACCATCCGAAGCAAAGAAGACCCAGCTGATGGCGCTAAGAGCTATTGATCTTGTGAGAAGATGGCATTGATCTGGACTGGAGTCAGACTTTGATCGCAGACCCCAGGCGGCTGCTGGGAGGGGACAGGACGCAGAGAGCAGAGATGTCGCCGGTCAACTGCTCAGGGAGCTCGCTGCCAGGCTGGAGGGGCCCACCCCGGGGCAGGGGCTAGGGAGCCTCCCCTCGCCATCCAGGACATCTGATTCCCACTGTTTGGCGAGAAAAGGCACAGCTTTCACCCTGGAGACAGGCCCTCCCATCCAGGTACCCGGAGCTCAGGCAGGAGAATGTGGCCAGACAGCTGAGGAGCCACTTGGGGTTTGCTGGAGGTGGGGTGGGGTGGTGCGGGAAGTGGAGGGTGAGGAAGGGGCATCCTGGTCATCAGGCTGACCACCGGCAAGACCCAGATGGTCAGGCCCACTTTTCTTCTGCTGTGTCCGCCTCGCAGCCTCACACGGAGACACTCCCACCCCCCGCCCGAGCACACACGCCGGGCCTGGCGCAGAGGGACACTCACCAGCAGACAAGTGCAGCCACCACGGCCGTCCAGGTGATGCAGCAGGGGTGGCGACGCTTGGTCTGCACTGCACTGTTCTGGAGGGAGCAGCAAACGCACACCAGGTAAGCCGCGAGGAAGACGAGGTTCAGGCCAAGCCCGACGGCGGCCACCAGCCCCAGGAACAGCAGCGACTGAGGAGGGAGAGGCCTGGGGTCAGCATTCGGTCCCATGGGTGGCAGGGGTGTTGGGAAGCGCCCTGTCCTCGGGCTGGGCGGGGAGTGGGGGGCAGAGGAGGGAGCTTAGGTGTGGGTGGGGGAGGACACAAGACAAATGGCGGAAGGAGGAACGGCTCAAGCCTGGCCCCCAGGTCCGGGGCTTACACACCTGGATGCAGGTGCGGACCAGGCCCTGTCTGATGGATGCTCTGAGCTGCTCAAGAGATAAGGCAGGAATCATCCCCGGACAGTGAGGTCTGCGGGCAGTGCTCTGTGTGACTGAGGGAGACAAGGAGACGGACATCCATGGGATCAGAGGACCCAAGGCCTCCTGGAGGACACGGGGCTGGGCGGGGTGTCTCAGAAGCTGAGTGGGGCCTGTCGCAGGGCGGGGAAGGGATGCCCTGGCGGCAGATGTGCCCCACCGAGCCTTGTTCCAGGTATTGGGGTACATCCTCAACCAGAGGCCAACTCTGCGCTGGGGGAGGGGGCAGACGTCAGGAGATGCACCTGGGGTGTCCCTCTTATCACATCTTGAAAGGGACAGCAACCCCCAGATGCCAATTGTGGCAGCAAAGCCCAGAGTTCTGAAGGGGGAAGGAAATGCCGTCTCAGGCCCGCCGAGCAACTCAGGGTCCTGCAGAAGGAGCCGCAGAGCTGTCAGGAGGCCCAGAGCCCCCCGCTCCTTGCCTTCCAATCTCTTGATTCAGCCAGATGGACACCAGATGGCACCAGGACTGGTGGCCGCCAGCCAGGGCTGGACCTGGCTCTAAGTCAGGCTTCTGAGCTGGCAGCCTCGCCCTGCTGCCCACGTGACCCGAGTCGTTCCCAGCCCAGAACCCCCAGCGCTCCAGTCTGGGCTGTCGGGGCAGGATGATCAGCAGAGTCGGGGAGACACTGGGACCCTTCTGGGCTAAGGGGGAGACAAGACTCAGGCAGGAGCATGCATACACCAGGAGACAACCCTGAATGCAGAGGCTGGGGTCTGCAGTCCCGAGGCCTGGGGTCGTCTTGGACGGGGGTGAGCAGAGCCTCACAGGGGAGAGGGTATCTGCTGAGCCCGCTCAGCAGCTCGGGCCCGTGAGGGCTTGGGCCGGCCTGTGGACCACTGACTTGACCTACTCTGCTGGTCACCTGGACCGACAGGTTTCTGAGCCTCACGGACAAATGGCCAAAGCAGTGGGGACAGCCCAGAAGAGGACAGGAGAGATGGCTCAGGGTGGATGTGATAAAGTGTGGCTTTCACCTCCACCTGGGATAAATGTGTCTTAGGTACTGCCAGGAACTTGCTCCTCGACCCCCGACTCAGCAGCATGGGTGGTAAGCCCTCCTCCTCCAGGTAGCTGGGAAGGCCCAGTGGACCTGACCACAACCCCCCCCCCGCCCCCGCCATGGAAGTCCTCCTGGGTGGCAGGCGCTGGGGCTCCCGGGCCAGGGCCACTGGGCCTGTCCCATGGACTGTGCCAGGAGGCTGGCCTGGTGAGATGGTGGAAGAAGCTGCCATGAGCCGGCCCCCAGCCCGTGCCCCTCACTGGAGGCCCTGTAGCCCCAGGCCAAGGAGAAGAAGGCAAGGATGGGGGTTTAGAGCCTTGCTGTTCAAAGTGAAGTTCACCAACCCTGGGGTATTGACATCTTCTGAAATGCACAACACACCGTCTCAAACCCCACCCTGGACCCAGTGACTTAGAACTGCACCAAGAAATGATCCCAAGAGATCTGTATCTCACTGAAGTTGGGGAAACACTGATTAGTGTCAACAGACTTTCTCAGACTGTTTATAGTAGCTTAACCTTTTCTTCAGACTCGCTTAGCAGAGCGCTGATATACGGAGCGCCTCTGACTGAGGGGTGGACGTAAGTGCCAAGCTTTGTCCTGGCCACCCCCTCGCAGGCCCGAGGCCCCTCTGCTAAAGCCCAGGACCCTCTTCACAAGTTGCAAACCACTGTGCAGTGTGCATCTACCCCAAGAGCCAGCAACCCCACTCCTGGATATTCACCTGGCAGAAAGGAGGGCTCATGTCCCCCACAAGATACGTGCGAGAATGTTCACAGCAGCCTAACGCTGCGGTAACAGCCAAACACCAGAAACAACTAAAATGTCCACCAACAAGAGATCAGATAGATAACAGGGATTGGAGCCACACGATGGAATACGACACAGTTATGAAAAGTAAACTGTGGCGACAGCCAGTGATATGGGAGAATCTCACAGATGTAATGGTGGAGGAAACAAGCCAGATGACACGGCAGAGACTGTGTGGTTTAACTGACGTAAGATGCAAAGTCAGAGAAACTCATCTGTAGTGACAGAGGTCTGAATAGTAACTACCTTTGGGAGGGAATCAAGTGGGATGGAGCCTCCTGGGGGGTCAGGAATACACTTTGACTGGGATGGTGTCACACACACACACACACACACACACGCACACACATACACACACACACACACGTATTGAGGTATACACTTAAGGATGTGCACTTCCCTATAAGTTAATCCTAATTAAAAAGAAAATAACAAAAACCTGGATAAACCTTTTGTACAGATTAGAGACTGGTTAACAGCCAGACTTCCTCCCAGCTATCCTGGACAGCCTCACGCTCAATCTCCCCCCAAACAGGAAAACCCACTGACTCTATCATAGGTCCCCATCCACCAAGGAAGGACCTCCAGGAAGTAATCTCGACTTGGGCTGGTGCCGTTTCAGTCTCTCCAAACCACAGCCCGTCCCCACCTCCGAGCCCCTGCCCTGGCTCCCCCATTTCACGCCTCACAGCCCATTCCGGCCTCCTGACCTCCTGCAAGCCCCATCTCATGTGCAGGGCCCTGGGATTCCAAGGCCGGGGGGCGGGGGTGGCTCCCCAGGCTGGGCATCTGGCCTCAGTGCGATTACCCTTGGTGCAGCCCAGCCCCGGGGAGGCCCTGTCTGGGAAACCCAAATGCGGAGGCCCTTTTGTTAGCAGTTCCCCTCCAGAACTTTCCTCGGGCGCTGGGAGCACGAGGGCAGGGGCAGAGGGGTTCGGGTTAGGGAAGGAGCAGTTGGAGGGGGGAGGGAAGAGGAGTCTGAAGAGCCACCTTGGTGTCACTGGCCACCGGCCACCGGGCAATTATTTTCCGGCTCCTAATTAACACTGCAGGTCCCCATGCGCCTGGGTGAGGGGAGGGTGTTACAGGGAGGACCTCTCGTCCAGAGGAAGCCAGGAGCTCTGCTCACACGGCCTCCTGCTCTGACAGAGCCGAGAAAGGAGCCTTCCAGGGCAGCTCCTGCGGCCACCGCCTCCCCGCCTCCCCGTCCCCGCGTCAGGGCTCGGGCGTCTCCCCTCATCGCGGTGACTTCCATCAGTTCTGGGGAAACCAGAGCACGAACCCAGGACCCAAGCTGGGGGCAGCACTGACCGACTGGCACTGTGGGAACGCCGAGGCTGCAGCTGCACCGCAAGGGGCTCCTGCACTGGGGCAGGGGAGTGGGCAACAGCCCGAGCGCCCCTCGCCCCGAGACCCCAGGAGACAGAGAGTGAGCCGGCCGAGGCCAGGGGGAGAGGAGCTGGAGGGAGAGGCAGTGACTGGATTAGGGTGCAGCCCCTCCACCCCTGGGGGCAGGGGGCAGGGCGCAGCGTGACTGTCCCGCGGACCGTGACTCAGGGCTCAGACTGTGTGAAGGGAGTTTCCTCTTTGCAACCTCGGCTCCCCTCAAATCCTGCCGGTGGGCCTCCCCGCCTGGCCTTTCCTCCTGAGGATTGCCCCCCGAGTTGGGGGAGCCCTGTAGTTCTGGGTCTAGCCCCTCCCGCGGCCTAAGGACACACACTTGGGACTCTCTGGGGGGGGTCTATGAGCAGAACCACCTAACGTCAACACACGCAAGTCCGTGCCTCTGTGTAAAACATTAAGAGTGTCTCCTCTCCTTACTCATGCGCGTCCCAAGAGAACGGCCGGGCTATGGATGCGGGGCTAGGCAAGACGGCATAGGGAGCACACAGGAGCCTCCTGCACATCCGCAGGCAGAGGCAGAAGTCAAGCTTGGCGCGGCACTCTGCAGCCTCCAGGCCTCTCAGCGACAGCACCTCCTCGGTGTCTGGTCTCCCACCTCTCCGGGGAGGTGGCTGCATGGTGACGGTGGCAACTGAAGGAGGAAACTGAAGTGGCTTGTTCTGGGAGTCACTGCTGGGGGCAGTGCCGGGGGCCCTTTCTGTTGTCCCCAACTCTGTCCAATGGGCACCTGGCCCGCTGGGGCTTCCTCCTTGCCAAGCAGGGCTTGTGGCAACTTAGGAAGTGCCGGGCGCTGGCCACATGCTTTACACCCACTAACTGATCGGGTCCCTTTAGTAGTCCTTCGAAGCAGGGATCCGCTCCATCTCCACCCCTTCTCCCCAGGTAGAGGTCAGCAGACTCAGGCTGAGAGGTCTCGGCTGCTTCCTCGGATGGGGCTGGGGGCCCAGCGGGGCCGGGGTGCGCTCCTCCACCTGGGGCTCGCCTCACCTCCCTCTGCAGACAGACCGGGCCTGACCTCCCCAAGAGCCTGGTGGATGGAGCCCAGGTAGCCTGAGCGAGAACTCAGGGTCAAGTCCACTGGCAGGGAGGGATGGAAGGACAGCCATCAGGGGGCTTCCATGGCTCCCCAAGACCCCAGAAAGTGACTGGGAGCTCTGCTTCCTCAAGGAAGTTCTGGGAACTGACTTTGCTCAGGATGCCTCAGTCACCAGGCGACCTGCTTTTCTCTCCTAGACCCCCCTGCCTTCCAGATCCCCTGCACGGCTCATCCCCGCCCCGGAGCTTTCCAGGACGCACTGCCTGTTCCCATTTCCATTTAATCTTTGTGTACACACACACACAGTGTGCAAGCAACACAGCTGTCTCTGAAATCATATCCGCCTCTTTTCATGCATTCATTGGGAGCGGAAGATTCCCTGGAGCTCTCCCCAGGTGGCTACATTCTCAGGGAACTGCCTCCCTAGGCAGGGCTTGGGGAGAGGGAGGCCAGACAGACAGGGAAGGAAGCGAACTCGGGAAGCCAAACCCGGTGACAGATCCCTGCCTAAAGGCAGGAAGCGGTCCTGATTCTCTCCTCCTTCTGGAAGGGCAGGCACACATCTGCCTGGGGACGGGGACACTAGGGGTTATTATTAGACTCCCTGTCACTGGCGCCCTGCACACCCTACTGGATCAGGATCCCCGGCACCCTGCAGGAAAGAGTCCTGGCAGGGGAGAGGTGAACAGCCGACTCCCGGCTCAGCCTCCCTGGAGGCCCCGCTCTGCCCTGACTGGCCTCACACCGGGAGACTGCGGAGAGCCTGACACGCAGGCAGAGGCCGCCGGGGGTCAAAGTCCTGAGCAAATGGGCCCCATCTTGGAGTTCCCAGCCCCGGAATCTTTGACCCAACAGAAAACTACTCAGCCTGGCCACAGGGGCTGGAGTGGGCTGGGCCACACCTGAGAAGGCTGGGAGATTCTGCAGTTCTGCCTGGGCGGGGAAGCCTGGGGAGCACCCCTTCTCCCCAGGGGTGCAGAAACCGCGGAGGCCAGCAGAGCAGGGCAAGGCGAGAATTGCAGGGATGAGGCGAGTGGCTGGCCAAGCCGCTAAGATCCCAGAAATCCAGGGCCTAGAAGGTGTGTCTGTACAGAGAAGGAGGGGGCGCTGGTGTGAGATGGGGCTGATGGGGCCACCTTCCTTCCCCCAAATATCCACACGTAGCTGAGGGTCCACACCCCTCTCCCCCAGCTCTGTCGCCTTCCAGGAGGGGCCCACGTAGAGGTGCTGGCAGCGGCTTCCACGCTGCAAGCAGGGGTTGGGGAGGAGGATTGCTGCGGAGACTAACCGGGAGACTCCGGTCAGTTTCTGCCCAAACTTCTCCCAGAGAGAGCGCGTCTTGTAACCGCAGAAGGAGGAAAAGGGCGGGGCCCTCCTCAGCATCTCCGCAGCTGGCGCGGCGGAATCACCGGGTACGGGCACAAATGCCCCTACGCCGCGCGGCGCTGCCCTCCCCCTCGGCGCTCAGGCTCCCCGCCCCCCCCCCCCGCAGGCAGCCTCTGCGCCCTTCCCCCCCGTGTCCCTCGGCCGGCTTAACTCCCATCTTTCCAGTTGTCCAGGCCCATGAGGTTCCCAGACCGGAGGGTCGTGGGCCAAGGACTCGCGGGGAAAGGGGGGAAGGGGCGAAGAGGCTGCGGGGAGAGTGGGGGGCGGGGTCTGGACGCCTGTGGAGAGCGGCGGGCTGGGAGGGTGGAAGGGGTGGCGCGGGGACTTGGGGCGCCGGGTCGGGGGGCGGCGCGGACTTACCTCCTGGTAACTCTCATCGCGGGGCCTGAAGGTGCTGTCCACTGGCTGCAGGCGCAAGCCGACGTGAGGGACGCTGTGCAGCCACACCACCCACCGGGGCGCGATATACTCCACGCGTGCCGCCAGCATGGTTCTGCCGGAGTGCGCCCGCCCGCTGAGGCCGCCGCCCGCAGCCCACCGCCCGGCCCGGGACGCGCGCCCGCCCGCCCCGCCCAGGCCCCGCCCCCGCCCCGCCCCAGACTAGGACCCGCCCCCTGCGCGGGGGTTGGGGGGGGAGGGCTCCTCGCCCTGCGCTCACCCTCCGGCTGCAAGGGGTTACACCGAAGAGGCTGAAGCGTGTTTTTGGCCTGGAACCTGTCCTGGCCCCACGGGCGAAAGAGGTGGAAGGAGAAGTGGAAACAGCCCCCAGAAGGCTTCCGAATCTGTCTCTGAACAGCACTCTCTAGGTCCCCGGGCTTCTGGTCACTTATCATCGAAGCAAGCATGTAGAGGGTCTGAGTGCCGCGGGCAGTCATGGCGTGAGAGGCGAGGCCGGACGTTCCTAGCGCTCTTAGAGGGTAGCGAACTGCAAGATTTGGGGAAGGAAGGGACCCCGTCCTGGGTCACGAGTTCCGTATTGGCTCTCAACCGTGATTGAGCGTTCACTCTGTAAGCCACGTGGGTTCAGAGACATGGTCCTGCCCCGGGAGCGCCCCGCCCATCTGCCCAAACAACTAACGCGTGCCGCCTGGAAAGCTCCGGGCGGGGATTAAGAGAAGCCGCCGATTCTTACCAGCCGGCGGGACGGGGCGGGCCCCCTGGGGAGAGACCCTGGAATTGTCCTGAGGGGAGGGGAGGGGAGGGACCACCGGGAGCGCCGGGAAGGGCCGGACATCCCAGGGAGACGCCAGAACCGTCGAGAACACAAGTTTACTGAGCGCCTACTACGTGCCAGGCACTGTTCTGTCCGTGAACAAAAGCGGATGGAAGCTCTGGCTGGGAGGGAATGGCAGTTCAGCGGCAGGTGGTAGCAGTACGCACGTGCAGACTGAGAGCGTGCTAGGTTAGCGATGTTCTGGAGAAAAGCAGAGCAGGGTCAGCGCGTCAGGATGCGGGGGATGGGCAGCCCCGGATCCGACAGAGCCTCGCGGAAGGACGCGCGGTCCTGCGACGCAAACCGCGTGTCGTGACTGCGGGAGGCGCGGGGCGGAAGGAGGGGGAAGGCTTGGGACAAGGTCCAGGGCAGGGTAAAGGGCCACCTGAGGTCGGTGAGGTGGGTGTGGGGCGGTAAGGGGTCCTGAAGGGATCAGGCTTGAGTTGCAGACAGTCTGAAAGGTGGTAGCGAGGGGGTAGAGACACCGGTGAGAACACAGACCCGGGAGAGACTTCTAGGTTTCTGGCTTGGGGAACGGGGTGGATGCGGGTGAAACTCCACCAAACACGCGTGGCTGCTAGAGGGAGAGACACCACACACGCCCCTTCCCCTATCAGAGATCCAGGGCTGGGAGATGGAGTCCTGTTCTGTGGTCGAGACCTCTCTCTCCTCCGGGAGGTCGCGGTCCGGGTCAAGGCTCCCAGAGCCTGACTGCGGGCGTCCGATCTGCGCAGGCCCAAAGCTGAGGCACAGAAGCTGGAGAGCACCGTTCCTGTCATTGGGGTTTCCTTTCATTAGTTAATTCAACACATTTTGATTGAGCACCTTCTCTGTTCTCGGGAATACAGTGATGAGAAAAACACACGTTCCTGCCTGCATGGAAAGTTTAATAGGTGAGGGGAGGCAGCCTTTATCCCACTCAGTGATTAACTACAACCCCAGCCCCGGCCAGCCAAAGTGCTTTCAAGAGCCCGGTGTCGGTGTGTGCATCGGGAGAGTCTTGGGGGGGAGGACATTTCCTAGAAAATGACACGTGAGGTGAGAGCTGAGGGATGAGGAGTTAACTCCCAGCGTCCTGGGGGAGGGTGGATTCAGGGCGTGGGGACAGGACACTGAGGTCAGGGACCAAGGTCCGCAGGGGACAGAGTGGAATCAGTAAGTGCAAAGCCCGCAGGGAGGGGAGGGGAGCGACAAGGAGAGACTGGCTCACTGCACCGACAGAGACAGATCAGTGGCAGGCTGCCAGGGGCTGGGGCGCAAGAGGGAACTTTGGGGTGGTGGGAATATTCTCTCTGGATTGCAGGGTTGGTTACACAACTGTACACCTTTGTCAGTACAGAGAACTGCATACCAAGAAGGGTGAATTTCACTGTAAATTATATCTCAGTCTAACTTTAAAATACATATATATATTTTAGTTCTCCAACCAGGGATCGAACCCGGCCCCTGGCAGTGAACGCTGTGAGTCCTAACCACTGGACTGCCAGGGAATTTCCCCAAATAAAGGTATTTTTAAAAAGAGAGAGAAAGAAGTTGTCAAGGTAGGCCCGGGCCAGACCACACATGGCCCCAGAGGCCCTGGTCAGGGTCTTGGTCTTGAACCGGCCGTGCTGGTAGCTGAGGAAGATGGACCTGAAGCGGTTTCGTAGGGCCTTCGGTGGCGCCGATAACCAGCATGATCACGCAGCCCCGGGACCATGCAGCCCTGGGACCTCCGGGATAGGCACCGCCTGGTGCCACATACACATTCCCCTCCCCCCCCCACCCCTTTGTCAACAGCTCTGGCTGCAGCTGCTGATCCCTGCCACAATGACCCGGAAGTTAGGAGGATTTGGCATTCCTCTAGGAAGATTAGAGTCACTACTAAGAACTGCAAGTGCCTTAGGGCAGAAGGGAGGGCGAGGGCATGGAGTGTACCCTGAGCATCGACTTTGCTGGAGCCGGGGCTAGGCCCAGAGACAGAGTGGTTGGGAGACGGACGGGCCGTGGCCCACACTTGAAGACGCTGACTGCACAAGCCCACCCTCAGGGCCATCACCGCAGCCACGGGGTGCAGCCTGCAACACACAAACCTGCTGGGCCAGTCTGCACCCGGCTAGACAGTGACCTTTCTAGCTGCTTCCCCGGAGGCCTGCTGACCTAGACGGGACGCCGGTGAAACAGAGAAGCAGAAGAGAAACATGAGACCTCCCAGGGCCTCGTTAAGGGGGTCGAACAGCCCTCTTGCCCACGCAGCTCCCCATTTACCTGGCGTGGCGGGAACCATTTCACCCAAGCTGACCGGCTGACCTCAGCGAGGCAGTGTCGGCCCTGGGCACCAGAGGGCTTGAACACATACCGATGCATCAAACCAACTTACGCAGAATCTCTGGAATCAGCCCTGGCCTCAGCGAACTTTTAAAAAGTGCCCTAAATGACTGGCAGGCACAGGCCGGGGCTGAGAACCACAGCGTGAAAGGATGCCTTCTCTAGACAAATGCCTGTGAGGTTTGTATCCTAGGAACTGGGGCTGGTCTCTGCAAAATGTGCTGGGACAGAGGGAGTCCAAGTGGTAAATCCGCCCTCTTCCTGGGAAGCTGCACCAACGAAAGGGCGGGCAAGACTGGAAGCCGCTGAAGGCGCCCCATCTGGGTCTGTCGACAACCACTGAGCACCCGAGGACCCTTGTGCCGGAGGAAACAAAACCCGAACTCCTCAGGACTAGACTGAAAAAGGACCTCACATGCCTCGAATTCTTATAGAAAAAAGCCTACAAACGATCTCGGGCACTTGGCTACTTGGGCGTAGGTATCAGTGTAAACCAAGCCAATTGGCGCTCATTTGCCGTAGTTTGGCGCCACCTCGTGGTGCGCCCGCACATCCGGGCCAAGAAAGACCCTAACCTCGCTCGCAGCTCACTGGACCCCGAAACCACTGCAAAGGGTACTTGCCATAACCTGCTGGGAACTGAGTGCTGGGAAAAGCACCCTGGCGACCCCCACTCAGCTGCCTGAGGCTGGTCCTCGGGCTGGGGAATACTTCCTGGCCAAAGGGTAATGAGCCCACAGGACCTATGCTGGGCTGTCATTGTCACCTGTGTGGCAACTTTCCTTATTTCAAGCTCAGTGAATTAGTTTCCCTGCTTAAAAATGTGTGCCTCCTAAAACACTTGGCCCTCCATACTGCCCTCTGGGGGGAAGGGAGGGGGTCCTTCCATAAGGCAGGAGGGGTGCATGTAAGCCAAGTGCCCTGCCACCGTGCAGACACTCGCTAGCCACAGGGGACCAACGCCGACTGATTTTGCCTTCTAAGTATTTGCCCCATCTGTGCCTGTTTCCTGTTTGGAGTCCTCCCCGGGATTGGTAACCGGCGCAGGGGAAGCTGAGGTAGTTTCTCAAGATCATTCAAGTCAGCAAGTAGTAGAAACAGGACTGAATCCCCAAGGAGCCAGGCCTGGCTGGGAGTTGGGATTCGGGCCTTCACGCACCTGTCTGAGCAGCGTGTCCTATCCTCACGCCCACCACTGCACTGCCTCGAGGTCCCGGGTCAGATCCCTGGCTCCTTCCTGGATTTCAGACCGGTCTTTGGGTTCCAGGGGCTCCTTTCGCTGGGCTAACATCCACTCATCTCCATGCTTAGCTCACAGACTCCTTCTCAGAGCCCCTCATCTAAACTGTCCTCTCATCTGCGTTCATCTCACGGCACCAAGTACCACTCCCGAGCTCCACTTAATCTTGAGTAGCACTTAGGAAACACTCAAGAGCGAATTTTCATTCCTGTGCCTGAGAACACAAGTGTCTTAGTCGAGGGAGGGGAGGCAATCACACATCCAGAAATATTTCAACACGGCAGACACAAAAGCGCCGCCACCTCCTGAGGAAGAGACGGCTTCGGCTAATCAACTCCTTTTAACTATCATTTTCATGACCAGAGAGCTCACTTTACCTAAATGACTTCTACATCTCATGAGTGCAGACTGGCTTCACTTCCACCAATAACTGGCTCTTTTAACTGCCTATTTCCATCTACTTATTTTCAAACTTAGGCTTAAAAAACAACAACAACAATGGCTTTATTTGTCCGCTGGGATCGCAGCCCAAGATTAGGGATGCAACACGGTAGCAACCAGGACCCCCATCCTATTCCCACCAGAAGCCATTCCAAGTAACACCCACATCCCCCATCCTCAAAGACAAATGCCATTTTGAGAATTTTAAAAATTTTAATACAGTTCAAATCAGTGTGCGTGATTCATTTCAGCTCCTTCACTGCCAAACCTAGAGGAAAAGAGACACCAAAAGTAAGCCATTCAGAAGTTTATTCATTTTATTTGAGTTACTACTGCTTGTCTGGATTTTGTATTTAAGCTAAAGAGGGCTCGCAAAACTCAGAAATTAAGCCCACCAGGACGGTTTTGCTTAAAACATTAAGTTAGTGTTTGATAATAAAAACGTTCCCTCTCTCAGCCTTTCTGAAGATGTTCCAGTTAGTCTTACAAAGGCAAGTGGTGCTGGCTGACTTCTCACTGTGAAGCAGCAGCCTTTGGAACCCCCTCTGGGCTCCTGGGGCAGTTTCCTCCCAGCTGCCCTTTTGAGTTCCACCACCAGGACAGGCCCTTATGCTTAACTACCTATGCTCATGGCCTGTTGCATTTAATAAGTCTCTCAACCTATAAAAATGGGGGTCATCAATATACCAGCACCTACCTACCTGGTAGGGCTGTGGTGAGGATGCAATGAGTGACACAGAATAAGCGTCAGCTGTTATGATGCTGCATCAGGAAAGCACTGAAGGGGGTGAAACAAACTTTCCTCTGGCCACGGAAGCGATGTCTGGTATGGGATCTAACCGCTGAGAACCACACACATTCCTTGCACTACACCCAGAGCAAGAGCAGATACTTAGACAAACCACAGAACGGACTTTCCTCATTCTGGGGACAAGTCAAGAAACAAGGCGGTGACACAGGGACCCTCCACGTTCCGGGCTGTCCCCCTCCCCGGGGGCTTCCGCCTCACTCACCTGGGGGCAGGGACTGCTTCAGCTTCTCCGCCTTCTCTTTGTCTGTGATGACCAAGGTGTAAAGGTACCTGCTGCACCGAACCTTAAACTTCACGTTATCCTTATTTTTCTTGATCTTGACCGCTATCAGAGACCAGAGTTAACAATTCAATTGCATCACAGAAAAGAGAGGGCGCACAGTCCACCCGCTTTACAGCTGCGCAGGAAGGGGCACGTGCGACAGCTGTGCCTGCCTCCCTCCACTGTCCCTGTCGAAACAGAAAACCAGACACCCCCGCCCTCCTCTGAGCTCAGTATTTAAAACTAATGTCAGAAATCTTCATTTCCCTGGAGCTTAATGTTTATATTTAAAACACAGGTAGTATCTGGTACACTGAACACATCCTAGAACATCCTGTGTCCATCTTCTTATTTTTTAAGGGATGAAAGTAGTTCATAAAGTAAGGAGACGGATCATCTGCTGAGATCAAGAACTTTCCACCACCCTTCTAGAAATAACTCTGCATATGAGATGCCATGGGGGCGATGCTAAGGCTCTTCCTTCAGGACGGCCCCCCGACATAATGAGTACGTACTGAAGCTTTTCCTCAAATTTGAGCAGAACACGTTTTCTGGGCTCTTTATTGCTTTAAAATTCTATCTCAGGAACACAGCTCAGACAATAAAGAGCCCCAAGTGTGCTCAAAATTCGACAGCGCAAGGTTTGAAATTTAGCAAACAGTCTGGTTACGTACAAGCGTCAATGCATTTTTATGAGGCCGGCACCTATTCTGGCGGCAGGAAGACATCCGCTTCCCAGGTTACTCATGTCAGGCACCTGTCAAGTTCCTCGTTCCGACTTCTACAGCACAGTTAACTTGGACTCACAACCCACAGCTCCATCTCTGCCAATAACTGCTAAAGGGGTGAGACATGTCACAGGAAGCAGAAGCTCTGTGGCCCTGCCCAAGGCACTGGCTGCCTTGGCTCATGTTTTACTAAATCAGGCACATGGGTATTTACTCAAACCAACCTATTCTGCTATCTTAACATTCCTCCGAAGGCTAAGTATACTGCGTCGTCCCTAGTAGCTGCTGTACATCTATAAACTAACTGAACCCTCGCAAGACAAGGCAGATGCATCTCTTAAAAATGTTTATTCAACATCATATGATGCAGCAATTCTACTTACAGGAATATACTCAAAAGTACAGAAAGCAGCAACAAGAGATACTTGTACAACGTTCACAGCCTCATTATTCACAAGCGCCAAAGGCAGAAACCACCCAAATGTCCATGGATGGATGGATAAACAAAATGTGGCATGTCCACACAATGGATTATTTAGTCTTAAGTAGGAAATCCTGACAAATTCTCCAACATGGATGAATTTTGAAGATATCATTGCTAAATGAAGCCAGTCATGAAAGGACAAATACCAGATGATTTCACTTACATGAGACACCTAGAAGAGTCAAATTGATAGAGACAAAGTAGAACGGTGGTGGCCAGGGCTTGGAGGGAGAGAATGGAGACCTATTGCTTAATGGGTTACAGAGTTTCAGTTTTGCAAGATGAAAATTTCCGGAGAAGGATGGTTGCACTACAATGTGAACGTCGTACTCAAAGCCAGTAAACTGCACACGAAAAACTTTTATGTTTATTTTACAATTAAAACTATAAATAAAAATTTTTAAGTTTATTCAAAAAACACTCACTGAGCACCCTATCATATCCCGGGGAACGTGACCCCCTACTCTCACAGGTCACTGTCTAAAATCAAGCTCCCAAACAGAATTAAAATGCAAAGCAATCTGATGGATTTGGTGTCACTTGCTCAAGGTGCTAAAGTCTCTAACAGATCATCTGATCTGATCCTTGCACCAATCCTAGGAGACAGATGTCATCACCCCCTCTTCAACAGAAAAAAAAACAGTGGGGTTGTATTTACCTTGCTAAGGACAGCTACCCGCTGGTAGAGCTGGGATCTGAACCCAGGCAGTGACAGCAAATTCCCTGGCCTGGACTAAGGCTGACCTGATACATTTCCTTTGTGCACCACAGTATATACAAAAACACAAGCACACTGTCACCCGCGGTCCCCACCACCCGGCAGGACAGACATTCCCACCAGATGCTACTTGTTCCGAGGTGGTCACCAGTTCACACAGCACCAGGGGATCAAAGGCAACAGCCTGTTTCAGGTAAAGGGAACACAAACATGACTCTTCCTGAAGCCCTGTGAACTCCCTAAAAGGATCTCCTGCACGCCACTGCTTCACCCCACCACCGACACAAGGCGTCAGAGATGGCTGGTGCCTTAGCCCACGTTAAAGTAAGTCAGCCCGAGAGTATGCCACTGTCACGAGTTATCTGATTTTCTCTTTAGCACAAATCTGGGAGGGAAAAAAAGCTATAAGGAGCAGCACAAAAAAGATGACTCCGGGTTAAAACAGTTCAAGACCTAGAATAAAGCACAAGCCCCCCCCCCCCAAACCTCCTTCAACTACAAGAAAGGCACCCCAGCAGAATGCCCTCCCACAGTGTAGAGAGAACACACTGGCAGCTGGGGCTGGCACACGTCCATCAGAAACTCGCTGTTTTATGTTTTTGATGCATCAATTACTTTTCCCTTCGTTTACAGGCTAGGACACTAACACACGTAGAAGGGAAAAGACTTAGTTCCTTGCGAGCAGGGCCTGTCCTCAGCCCAGAGCCTAACATGCAACACTACTAAGTCGGGGTTTATGAAACGCGCATTTCCAGATTTTCACCCAATAAGGGCTCCGTTCAGAGCACCTACCATACACAGGAGGACACACACGAACAACACACCTTAGAACGTTTCTTAAACGTTCACAGTTAGCTAAGAAAGAGAACACACTGGCCAACCAGCTTTTCTTACGCGAGACCTGCTAAAACCACTGCTCCCCGACAGCACGCACAGGCTTAAGCAGCCGCCCGGCCCAGCTCCGCGCCAACGCGACCCTTTCCATCGCTCGTCTAGACCCTCACTTACATTTGGCGTCCTTTCGCCTGGCTGTGAGCAGAAAGTCCTTGATTTCCTCAATTTTGCGAGGCTGCAATACAAAGCAAAAAGAAGCAACTGTAGAAACACGCTTTTCTGGATGGTCGAGCCCACCAGCCCCTCTCGGGCCTCCGGAGACCCTCGCACAGGCGCCCCTGGCCTCGCCCCACGGCCCCCAACCCCGGAATAGGCCCCAGGCAGGGGTCGTACTCACCATGGCGACGAGGCGCGGAGAGCGCGGGCAGAACCTGCGGGGAAACAAGCATCAGCGTCCATGGGATGCGGGGACCAGCGGCTACCCCGCTTCCCCTCCCCGCACCCCCGAAATGCCGGCCCCATCGCACTCCATCCTCCTCCCCCCGCACCTCTGATCCAGGCCCGGGGTCCCCAGATGTCACCCGGCCGTGGATTACCACGGATTACCCCCAACTCCCCACGTCGGGCCCGAGAAACACTCACCGGGAGCAGCCTGAAGCGAGGAGCACGAAAAAGAAAGAGACTTCCGTTTCCGGGTAGTTAAACCCTCCCCCAGAGGAAGCTGGGTACGGTGTCTGCAACGGGTCAAAAATAACACAGGCGTTCGCCCTTCCCATCGCTGCGTCCCTCCCTAGATTAACAGCGCGGCTCCCCGAAAACAGTGGGCCACCTCCCTCCACCACTCCCTACCTCCTCTATCCTCCGGGCCAAAGGCCACCTTGGCTTTGCTAGGTTTTATTTCAGATCCGGTTTGAAGACCTGTGTTAGGACTTATTATCTACTGCTTTCATTAGACCTGTGTATTGGGCATCTACGCAGAGATTTTTTTTTTTTTCTTTTAAATGGAGGGACCCTCCTACGTACATTTTATAACCTCTTTCTAGGGGTTCCTCCCTTTTCCTTCTGGTCTCCTTTTCCACGGACATCTAATCTGTCATGGGCAGGGCCTTCTTGCTCGCCTCTTTTTATTTAACGGAGCTTTTCCACTGGCTGCTCCCAATTCCTTTAAGAACTGGTACCATAAAAGCAAGTTAAAACTTGAAATAGCTAACGTTTATGGAACACTCACACCGGGCATCTCCTGTACTAAGCACTTTACCCATAGGGCCTCTGTGATCCTCGGGCGTGCTTGTGATGGGTGGCTCTGGTCATTTACCCCAGTCTTACCCGCAGAGAATGAAGGCGTGTCAGTTGCTGGGAGAGGTGAAGTCAGGACTCGAACCCACGCTCCCAGACTCTTGACCCCCTCCTTACTAGGCTGCGCACCTGAAACGGGCTGGCAGCTCTGGGAAGGCAGCGTTCCCTTTGCCCCTTTGGTTTCTCGCAGCCTTCATCCCATCACTGGTATTATTTTCTCAGCACAGCTTTACCCTGAGCTCTTCCAGAACGTCTTTTCAGGCAGAGGCTCCGGGAAACCTGAGGTTATCGATTTTGTTTTCACCTTCCACTTTAATTTTATTTCTAACCTCCTTACAAATGTCTACATTTTATTATATTTGTTTCCTCCCCAATTTAATAACTGCACAACAGAATGTAATTGCCCTGTGCACATTATTACAGAGCAGCTGACCTGAAGAGAAAAGAGTCCTTTACCATGAACTTTGCTTTGAACCCACTCCCCTCACCCCTTCCCTCCCATTAGACAAGCCCAGGTTGAGCATTTTCCTAGAGATGCTGGAGATATAGGGAAGGATAAACCCACAGTCCTTGGCCCTGGGAGATCACGAAATCCTCTAATTGTGCTAGACGGCCTTTTAAAAGAAGCCAAACTATGTTTCTGTGACTACAGATGCTTCTGGGTGTTAACAAAGAGAAAAGTTAACTGGTAGGGCCTTAATGTGAGATTATCTGAAGGTCAGGATGCCTCAGCTCTGACCTGAGAAAGACACTCTCAAATCCCCCAGCCTGACCGGACAGCCCCCCTCCATCTCAGGCTGATGCCTTTCTGGTCTTTTCTCCCCCACTGCACCGCCAAAAGCAACGACCTTTTCAGCCCAGCCAACCGGTGTCTTAAGGGCACTTCCTGACCCCAGGCATCGGCCTGTGCTCTCCCCTCTGACCCTAAGTCCTGGCTCATCCTCAGAGCTCAGCTTCGCCCTCTCCTCTGGGCAGGACCCTGCACCTCTGCCTCCTGTCACCCGTCACTCATGCAGCAGTTACTCCCACCTGCCTTTCCATAGGCTGTGCGGCAATGTTAACCTTCCCATACATTTGCACCGACTTTTTTATAAAGGCAAGAATGAGGTTCTGCATTCTGCTGATAACTCTCAAAATGCAGTGCTCATACATATACAGAGGTGCTCAGTGCTGACATGCAGGATCCCCGAGATGGTTGCAGCATCCGAGATCACTCACTATATGAAGGGTGGATAGATTGATGGAGGGATGGTTGGATGAACGAACGAAGGGATGAAGAGAGGGAGGGAGGGATGGATGGAATGATTAATTCAGACAAAGCAGTGCCTGGCGCATAATAGGTCCACAAAAATATTTGTTGAGTGAATGCCTGGTGCTTCTTCCCACTGGGACCTACAGGACAGGGATAGGGAGGGGGGCTGCACCTTCCTTTTGGCAGTGATCCCAGAGACAGATGTTTGCGTCTTGAACTGCATAAGAAGAGAACGTAGATGTCTAGTAACAAAACACAGAGACATATTTTTTCAGGTACCAATGGCTTTCTCCGGCTCCCCCAGGGTGACAAATAGCAGAATAAACTGCAGCCACTGAAAGGTGAAGCAAGGAGCCTGGAGGGAAGGCTTCCCTCCTTTGTGGGAAGATGAGCCCCACATGTCACAGTGAAAACAAGGGCCAAAGCCCTGGCCCTGAGTGAGACAGCCTGCGTCTCTGGGTGGAGCCCAGGATTCCGCATTCGACAGAAGTTTCCCTGGTGATGCTGATACACATGCAAGACAGCAAACTCTACAAGGAGCCCAGGGTGGACCCCATAGGAGATGAAGACCCCCAGACTTGAGAGCAGGACATAGCATGGACCAGTTTGCCATTACAGGTCAGCCATGAAGTGTGGAGGATGGGTGGAAATGTCCAAGACTGGTGGCCGTAGGAATGGTGAGGGCTACTGTCACTGTCCAAGGACCGGGGAGGAGGGTCTCAACCAGGCTGGCGTCTGTGTGGTCAGAGAGCTGGAGATGGACGGAGGGCACGTCTAGAGCTGTGGGAAGCGTCCATCCTCTCTCCTTTCCCTCCATCACCCTGCCAGGCCCAGGGCTGCCCGACTGGGCCCCTAGAAGCTAAGGCATATGGCCTCTGGCCCCCCCCAGCAGGTTACCTGGCCACCCCTGAATTTAGATTCCTCTTCAGCTTTTGGGGCATCTTGGAAGTAGGACCAGGAGTGGCCAAAAAAAAAATAGCAGCGACTTCATGGGGGCAGGGTGGGGGAAGGACCGTGGGACGGTCCCTTCCCACGTTCATGATCTGAACGCTTACTTTGTGCCAGGCCTCGGGCTGGGAATAACCAGGCTGGGGTTTGGTGTTTCATCCAAGCCAAGTCCGGGCACCAAGGGCTGTGCCTGAGCGTACGACGGGCCTCCTGGGGGTGCCAGTGGGGGAGGCTCAAGGTTTCTATAAGAGCCAGGAGGCAGCGGGAGAGGAGCGGCTCCCCGAATTGCCTTTCCCACTTTATGCTGCTGCTCTGCAGGGCTGGGCTTGTCCGCGGCAGGCATCATCCTGCAAAAACCCATGGCTGGCTCCAGGGGTTTTCCGGGGGAGGTCATACTACCTCTCTCTCTCCTCCCTCGGGTGCTGCTATGAAGCCCAAATGCGACAACGAGAAAAGCCAGAGTCCGAGCCATCCTGCCTGCCCCGCCCCGGGTCTGAAAATCCCCGGCCGGCCCTGGTGTAGTTTCCATCAGTGGCCACACGAGGGCGCTGAGGCCGTGACTGGAAATGGAAAGTGAAGATTCTGGCCCCTTTCTGCCTTGCATCCTAAAACCCCCGGCTGAGAGCACTTACATAAATTAGAGGTAATATTTGTATGGTATTTCATACCTGACGGGGTGCTCTCATATCTACCATCTCATATAATTTCCAAGAGGCCCCCGCCTTTGTCTGGCGGCAGGGCTGTCCTTTAAACCATCTTGGAAGGGGGTTGTTTATTAAACCTTAAAGGTTTTCAGCAGGGGAGAGTGAGTCCCTCTGGCTGAATCTGGTGACTTGGGAAAAGGTTGATGAGGGAGGGAAGGAGGCAGGGTGCGGGCACGGAGGCTGGTGCTTTTTGGGGGGACCCAAGAGGGCTAAAGGAACGCAGGTTTCTCCCCTCGTCCAGCCCCCAAGGAGTCCAGGAGAATCTCAGGTGCTCCCGAGGGATGCAGGTTCAATATTCTCCCAGCTGCTGTGCTAAAAGCCACAAGGCATGGCTGGTCGGACTGGAACAGGGTTTCTCAAACTCGGCACTGCTGGCTTTTGGGATCGTTCTGTTTTTTGGGGGGAGGGGTGTTCTGAACATTGTAGGATGTTCAGCTCTCCCTGGCCTCTACCCACCAGATGCTGGACCCTCACAACTGTGACAGACAAACGCATCTCCAGACATTGCCACGCGTCCCTGGGGGGCAAAGTCACTCCACGTTGAGAGCCACTGGACCAGAAGGACAAAACCAAGAGGATATTCTTTATTATAATGACGTCTGTCCTGCACCTGTGGCCAGGTGCTCATGGGCCCAGGCCTCTGTCTTTGCACCCCATGGCCATTGCTCATATTGGTACCCAGCCCTTGCTCTGGGATGCTCAAAGGTTCAGCACCCTTTTCTGCTGCTTCTCTGTGGTTCTCTGGCTGGCTGGCAAGATGGGTGTGGCCAGGTAGTCAGTCACCAGGAGCACATGCAGCCCCATCGGCTAGAAACCCTGAACCTTAGGAATGGTGCTCTCCTCCTCGGCAGCTAGAAGACTATTTCCAGTGGGAGGCCTTGTGTGGGCATGGGGGTTGGGGGAGGGGGGGCAGGGGAGAAGGCAGAAAAAGCTCCTGCAGAGCCTGCCTTTAAGGGGCCTCTAAGAGAGCAAACACCCACCCGCCCAGACGGCCCATTGACTGATTAAATGGATTCAACACATTTTTAGAGAGCTCCTTGTGTCGGCCAGGCAGTGAAGATGCCGAAATAAGATCCGGTCTGCATCTCTGTCCCCATCTCCAGAGAATCACAGACTAGCAGGAGAGGCACTGATAAGGCAGTAAGTGCTTCTCACTGTGGGACCAGATGGGGACCGTGGGAGATTGATCCGGGCTGGGGACAGGCTGGGCCCAGGGAAACCCGCCAGGAGGAAGTTACAATGATGCTGATTCACAACAGAGAGAACCCACCCAACACACTCAGCAGCCAGCTGGCAAGAGCAAACCTTCAAAGCAAATATGTTCCAGGGGGGACAAGAATAAAGAAGCAATTGGATTAGCTGGCCTCAGTCCGGGAGGTCTTCCTGGGGGAGGCATTGTGATAGGATTTATGGAAAACTGACCCTGGAGCCAGATAGTCTTGGATTCAAGTCCTGTGTCTGGCTGGGAGAACTTGAACCAGTCTCCTGGCATCTCTGAGCCTCAGTCTCTGTTGAGGAGGGATATTAATCCCTCCTTCCAAGCTTTTCAGACCCCTATGCCAATTGGGTGTAGCCCACATGACTGTCTCCCGCTTCCCTGCCTTGCTTAGCAGAAACCACAACAGAAAACGTTTAGCCCAGCAGCTGGCTCTGGGACTGTGAACTGAATGTAAGTCAGGAGTTGCCAGTGGATTTGGAGAACTACAACCCAGAGAAGAGGAGGTGGGCTGGGGTGGCCCTAGACTTGGTGAGGCAGGCAGAGGGCACCCCTGGGAAAGTCTGCCTGGTCTTGCCCAGAGGGGACACAGCCAGTTTTGACAGATGCCACCTCCTCAACTCCCCTGCTTCCACCAACCCCTTTGCACCGTGAACGGCTTCCACGGTGTCCAACCTGCTACCGTAAAAAGGATGGATTAGACAGCATCCACCAGCAGAGAGGAAAATAATATCGGGTCAGAGGAGAATCCATCTTGAGCGTAAGGGACAAACTCCCCTCCTATATATCAGCGTATGCCAGGGTGAGGGGGACATGAGAGAGAGAAAGAAAAAGGGCACGGTCCCTTCAAAGCAAGGGACAGGGGTCAACCTATCGGCTTGTATATATCTTGCATTATGCAGCAGGAGAGAGAAAATCAATAGAGCTGTCAGCAGTGTAATGCATTCAGTATTGCAGACGGTCCCATCTCAGGATGCTCCAGATAGATGCTTCAAATTAAAAAACAGGGAAGGGGGAGAAGGGCTGAAGGGGTGGCAGATAAACGCCCTGACAGACCAGAGGGAAAGAGGGGACACGACTGGGGATCTGGGAAAATTAAAGTCCATAAATCATGAGACTTGGAGAGCATCCTGGGTGTGAGTGACAGGAGACCTTCATCAGCAGTGGTGTCGGGTCTTGGACCCCCCTCTGCCAGGTGGGAGTCCCAGGGAGGGAGGGGAGAGTGTGGAGAGGCCTCTAGTATTAATGGTGTTTTAAATGATTTATTTATTTACTTAATTATTTTGGCTGCGCTGCGGGGTTTGCAGGAGTTTAGTTCCCCGACCAGGGAGAGAACCCGGGCCCATGGCAACGGAAGTGCAGAGTACTAACCACTGGACGGCCAGGGAAGCCCCTATTAAAGGTGTTAATGCCGGGGCCTTGGGGGTCGGGCTAGACTGGGGCGTGAGGGGTGGAAGGGGTGCGGGAGCAGGATGAAGTGAATGACAACCTGGGCCGTGTGGGTCCTTTGGGCAGGGCGCAGGCCGGTGGGTGCAGCACCACCCTCAGCCTCGGAGCCTTTGGCCTCCTGCTTCCCTCACGGTGGCCCTCAGGGCTGCATCCCCCCTCCCTTGGAGGGAGTGGGGGAGCCTGGCTGGCCCATGTGTCCTTCCCGGAGCTGGCCGGCCCTGGCTTAAGACCTAGCAACGCTGGGAAATACCCGTGCATAGGGTGAAGAGCCTGCCCCCCCCCCACCCGTTCCTCCCCCGCCCCCGCAGGAAGCCACGTGCCCCTCCCCCTCCCCCAAGGGGCCACCTGCCCAGGGTGGGCCAACAGAGAAGAAAACCAGCCCCGGCAACCCCCATCAAAGTGTCAAGGGCAGGACGGTGCTGGCTCCGGGAGAGAGTCACTGCCCACTAACACCGTCGCCCACCGCCCTCTGGAGCCGCCCAGATCCTGACCGGAAGCAGCACAGCAAGACTGAGTGATGGCAGGATAATTTTTTTTTAATTTAATTTTATTTGTTTTTTATACAGCAGGTTATTATTAGTTATCTATTCCTACATATTGGTGTATGCATGTCAATCCCAATCTCCCAATTCATCCCACCACCGCCACTGTGATTGGAGGATCATTTTAACCACGGGACTGGGTTTGCAGGAGCGGGCAGCAGGTACATGGAATCAGGAGGGAGACCTACCCCTGGGCCTGGGTGTGGCCGGGGGCGTCACCTGGACCCGGGACAGCAAAGCTGTATGGGGGGAGGGGCCACCTCACTGACCAGGGCTGAGACCTTCCCCCCAAGAACACGCTCAGCCCTCCTGCAGCCTGTCAGGGAGAGAGCTGGGATGAGTGCCCCCAGCTCACTGTCTTTCCTCCCTCCATCCCTCCCATCTCCGGCCAGGACACCCCACTGGCTGAACTCCACAGGGTCGTGGCGGTCACCCGCGGGACACGGAGCAGGCTGGAGGCTCCGACCTGGAGGGACCAGCCCACGTATATTCACAGAGCAGGGAGCCCATCGACAACAGCCCTCGGGGTGGCCTCATGACCTAATATGGTCGTGTCACCACCTGGCTCCTTCGCGGTCCCGAGGCAGAGGAGTCCCCAGGGCTCAGCGGGCTCCCTTCCGTCCCGTCCATCATCCAAGCGTACCCCACACTCCCTCATCCCCGGAACCCCGGCCACGTCTGCAGGCTCACGTGCTGGCAACAGGCACAGACGAGCTCTGCGCTCTGGCCGGCGCACATCTTACGCGCAGGGGAGCCGCGCGCCCCACACAGCGACACACTGGCCGCGCTTCCCGAGAAACAGGTAGGCCCGAGGTTGCTTCACTAGGTTATATCAACCTGGACAAGTTCTACCAATTAAACTGGTGACCGCATTTCCAGAAGCAATTACGGAGTGCCGCACTGCCTCGCAAGGTGAGGAGTTTGAGGAGAGCGCTCAAGGCTGCGGCGGCTGGACGCGTGTCTACCTGCCTCTGAGCACGTGCGCCCTTGCCGAGGGAGAGAGGCCCGCAGAGGAGGCCGGAGCTCGGGGGAAGATGGCCGGCGGCCCTACGGGCTCAGGGTGGGAGCTGGGTCTCTGTTCCCCTGTCCTTCCTGTTTCCTTCTCTGGTGTGTACGAGCAGGGAAAAACAATTTGTGCGAATCTAGACTCCATCCCAGGCGGACAGGAAGGCGCGAACTGGCCGGGGTCTCCGTGGTGAGAAACCTTTGCCACCGCCTCCTCCCAAAGGCTCGCGAGCAGTCGGATCCCTCCCACGTGGCGGAAATCGCAGCAGCTTTGGAGACGGAAGGACGGAGAAAGAAGTGGCCCCGAGCAGCCTCCAGCTTGGCTGAGTCTTGGGGAAGGCGGGTGTGCACGGGGTGGGGGCTTCTTCCCACAGCCTGCAGCTCCAACACCTGGCTCTGCTCCCTGCCTCCCCCCTCCCCCTCCACTTGCTCTCTGGATCACCTGGTGAGGTGACAAGGGCTGTTACCTGTGCTCTGCCGTCATCCCTCCCCTAGAGTTTGCCTGTGGCCTCTGCAAAGAGTTAGCTTCCAGGGCTGAAGGTAGGGGAGTGATAGGAAGTGGCAGGGAGGGAGGGGGCAGTTGGGTCAACGTCCCCCGTCCCCTACTCTGCTTCCTTCTTACCTGTTCAGAATTTCCCCCTCAGCCCTTGTGGGGCAGGCTGATCTCCTATTAATGAGCAAGACAGATGCAGTTGGCTTTTTTTTTTTTAATTAAATTAATTAATTTATTTTTGGCTGCGTTGGGTCTTCCTTGCTGCCCACAGGCTTTCTCTAGTTGTGGCAAGCGGGGGCTACTCTTTGTTGCGGTGCGTGGACTTCTCACTGCGGTGGCTTCTCTTGTGGAGCACGGGCTCTAGGTGTGCAGGCTTCAGTAGTTGTGGCTCGCGGGCTCCAGAGTGCAGGCTCAGTAGTTGTGGCACACGGACTTAGCTGCTCCCCGGCATGTGGGATCTTCCCGGACCAGGGCTCGAACCTGTGTCCCCTGCCTTGGCAGGCGGATTGTTAACCACCAGGGGAGTCCAAGGATGCCTTGTTACTTGGGCATGGAGTGTTTCCCTGGTGAAATACTCAAAGCCTTTTGCCTCCCTCTCCAGTGACCAACTGGGTCACAGGTTGCTGAGAGAAGGCCCAAACTGAGATGATTCCTTGAATTTACAAATACATATTGAGCCCCTGCTCTATGCTGGGACTGGGGGTCTTGACATGAATAAACACGTTTTCTGTCCTCATGGAGCTTGTCCTCCAGCTGTGAGATGGGCCAGTTTCTCAGCTCTGTCCACCTCTGTCACAGCTTCTGCTGAAGACACAGAACCGTGTGACCCCCTGCCCCATGACCTTGTGAAGCCCATGTGCCATGATGATGTGACCCTGCCCCATGACCTCAGATGATTGGACTAGCCTGGGACAATCCTGGGTTTGGAGCCAGAGCTTAGAGACTCTGGTTTGTTATGTGGCTGATTGGTCTGGGGTTTCATGCAAACCAGGGGCCCCAGGGGCACCTCTTTGGGGGAAGCCACGATGGGTACACGTAAGCAGGATTCAGGGACTAGGGCTTCAGAGAAAGAGAAGCTGTCGGACACCTTCCTAGTGTCTGTGACAGCAGCTAAATTTTCTGCCCCAGGTCCTGTGAAGTTCACCTCCCCTTTCCCATCCAGCGTATTTCTACCTTTTCCTGAAGCTGCTTTGAATTGGTTTTCATTTGGGAAATAAATGACCCCTGGGGTAGGAGACAAGGTGAAAGTCCAGGTTGGATGCACAGAGGAGGGGGCTGGGCTCCTTCCGGGGCTCAGCAAATGACCGGGGCAGAGAAGGGAGACAGAAGGGGCATCCCAGGGAGTGGGGGGAGAGCCTGGCAGAGGGAACAGCCCACACAAAGATGGGCAGATACGCAAGTGGGTGACAGGCTTGGGGACCTTTCAACAGGGGTATGCTGGCAAATGTTTAAGATCTGGCCTTCTGACATAAACAAACAAACAAACAAATAAATAAATAGGTCCTCTGTAGCATGTGCTGATTCCCATGGTGTAAATCCTCCCACCGTGGTCAATTTCAGGTTGCCAATGTGATGTCAACTTTTGAATGCGGAACAAGTGGCTCCCATGAGTTGGTAGAGCCAATTCCAGGAGACCACCCATCAGGTCAGCAGGTCAGCGCCTAGATGCAGGGGCCAAGTGGGGAGGACAGGAGGCGGGAGAGGAGGGTGGAGATGGGATTGGGAGGGGTTTTTTTTTTTTTTTTGGTACGCGGGCCTCTCGCCGTTGTGGCCTCTCCCGTTGCGGAGCACAGGCTCCGGACGCGCAGGCTCAGCGGCCATGGCTCACGGGCCCAGCTGCTCCGCGGCATGTGGGATCCTCCCGGACCGGGGCACGAACCCGTGTCCCCTGCATCGGCAGGCGGACTCTCAACCACTGCGCCACCAGGGAAGCCCTGGGAGGGGTTTTGAATGTCACGTTTGGGAGTTTGAGCTTCAGTCTGAACTGGCAGAAACCCAGGCCTTGATTGGGTGCTTTGGGTGGGCGTGTGGATCAGCAGCTCTAGGCTCTTTGTGGTCTGCTGTGGCCTGGCCTCCCCTTCAGCTGGTCCCCTGAGCAACCCCAGGGACTATGTTGGAGCCTGGTATTGGACCTGGAGAGGGGTGCACAGAATGCGAGGTGCACTGTTTCCAAATAGAGAGGGAGAAGATGACTGACCCGCAGCCAGCTGTGCCGCGGGGCCATCCCTCATCCTAATAAGTCCATCCAAATCTTGTTTGCTAATGAGGATTTTAATGGTCACAGGCTGACAAGCGAGGCTGAAAGGGGAGACGGGAAGGTGGTTACTAAAATGAAGTATGTAGCTATGTGGCACGACACTGCTGCCCCACCTGCCCACCCAGAATGGGTGAGACGTGGGGAGCAGGGACTGGCTTGCCCACACCTCTTGCGCTCCTGGCTGGGCCTGGGGGTCAGCACCACGGACAGGGGACGGCTTTGCTCTGTGTTCCCAGTAGTCAGGAAGGCAGGCCCCTTCTGCTCCCTAATAAAGTTTGCTTTTCCAAACCTCAGACGGGACGTCACCTCCCTTTGGAAATCTTGAGTGCAGCCCCAGATGGTGTCAGCATGCCAACCTTTGCACAATCTCTTAGCACCTACGTCAGGGTGCTTAAATGCTTCATTTCCTTGGCTGTTCTCCCTACTAATTTGTAAGCAGCTTGAATGCAGTGTCGGTATTATCGTCTCCATATCCTGAATCCTGACCACATGCCCAGCACTGTGCAAGGCATAGAGAGAGAATTTGTTGAGAAATGAATGAGCGAATGAATGAACCAGTGAATAAATGAGTAGATGGGGAGGGAAAGAATGCATGAACAATGTGTTCGATGAAGTAATCAATGGATACAGAATCACAGCCAGGCTATTGAAGGAGTGGGTAAAGATTTGGATATAAAAGAAATATCCCATTCTTTAGACTGCACAAGGTGGAGAGGGAAGTTAGAAGAGAGATTTCCAGAAACTCCCTTATCCCCCACCCCCCATTCTTCCATCATATAGGGCTATTCAGAACACAAACTACACATTTCAGCATTCCATGCAGATATCTGTGGCCATGTGACTAATTTATAGCCAATGGGATGTAAGGAGAAATGGTGTAAATGGAGGGGGCATGGCCTTCTCCTTCCCTTCCTCCTTCCTATTGGCTGAACTGTGGGGGTGATGGCTGGAGCAGGGGCAGCCATCTTAGACTTGGAATCCAGCCAGTTTGAAGCAACATGATAGAAGAATCGTGAGTCTTTTGAGGACTCTGCAGAACAGAGCTTCTAGACTAGCCCTGGGCTGCTAACATCTAGATTACAGTTGGAGGGAGAAATGAAGCTCTAACCTTTTCTTCTGTTATTTTAGGTTTCAATGCTCAGCTGAAACTAATCCTAAGTAATATATGCGCTTCATGAAAGACTCAAACATAAGAATAAAGGTGCAAATCAGTGCAATGTAAATCATGGAAGCTGGCACTGAGCAGGGTTGCCCAAGGTTCACCCAGGGTGACATCTAAGCTGGGTGTTGAAGGAGGGAGGAGGCACATGAGGAGTAGTAAGGTGGGGGATTGTTAGAATGACGACTGGGCTCCCAGATCCTGGGCCCCTGTCCTCATCCAGCCTGGAGGAGCTGCTTGCATTTGTCCCTGTGCTCAGCATCCTGGGAAGAAGGAAGGTAGCTGGTCAAGGCTCCCAGGTCAGGGCAGCCAGGAATCCTGGCTGGGCCTTGGGACACAGAGAAGACCAGAGATCAGGGAGAGATCCCTGGACAGGGAACCAGATTGTGTCAGATCTCTGTTTTCTCCATTTCCTCTCCCAAATGGGAAGGCTCTCATTCATGGCTGGCTGCTGGGTTGTTTGTTGGGACAGTCCATCAGGCTGGGGCAGGGGAGGCCTGTGGCTTTGACACCGTCCCATGGCCTGGTACTGTGCATTTGGGGAGGAGCTCCAATGGAGGGTGTGGTGGGCAGGATTCTCAAATGACCTCCAATGACCCACAGCCTTCAAAATTCCCTCCCCTTGTGTGTGGGTGGGACCTGTAACTTGCTTCTCACCCAAAGAATATGGCAAAGGTGAGGGGATTTTGCAGATGTAATTAAGGTCCTTAAACAGTTAACCTTAAATTTATCAAAACTGAGATTATCCTGGTGGGCCTGACCTAATCAGGCGAGCCCTTTAAGAGAGGGACTGGAAGTCAGAGACTCCCTTTCCTGCTGACCTTGAACAAGCAAGCTGCCAGGAGTTCTACTGCTGTCAGGAAAAATGAATTCTGCCATGAACCACATGTGCTTGCAAGGGGACCCTGAGCCTCCGAGGAGACCCCAATCCCAGCCACACCTTGAGTGCAGCCTGGTGAGACCCCAGCAGAGGCCCCAGCTAGACCGTGATCAGACCCCTGACCCACGGAAGTTTTAATATCATAAATGTGTCTTGTTCTAAGCCACGACATTTGGGGTAATTTGTTATGTGGCAATAAAAATCTCATACAGAGGGTCCAGTGTGTCTGGACTGACCCTGCTTTGGTCCAGCCTCACCACCTGCCTCTCTCAAGCTGGGATGTGGGGCTGCGATCACTGCTCATGGCGATGTTATAATGAGAGAGAAAATTAAAATCCAAGATGGAGCTAGCTATTCAAAGACTGTAATCTCGGCACACAGTGGCACTTAGATTTCCCATTATTGATCCCCTCAGTGGATATTCTCCAATCTCGTGATTACAGGAGGACTTTTTCAATTTGGGCTGAATTGCCTCCTCTCCCCCCCACGCCCCTCCTTGACTTCTTTAAACTCACAGTAATGCACGGTAGATTGTAGGCAGCTGTGGAGTCTAAATAAACGGTGCTAATCACTTTAATTGAAATCCAATCTCAGCAGCGGGAAGGCTTCTCGGAGTGGCAGAGCAGGAGGTGAATCCTGTCCTTGGCTTGGGGCTGCTCAGGGACATTGGCTTTCTGGGGCTGACCCCCTGCGAGTTCCTGGGTTCCCTTTTAGTCCTGGGAGATGCTGACAGGTGCTGGGATCTGCTGAGCTAAATGTATCCCCCTGCCTCCAGGTATGATTTAGGCCAGTCTCTGCCAGGATCCCTGGGCAAACACACTGAATCCTTTATTCTCTGCTCTAGTTGGCTACCGAGCATTTCTCCTTATCAACTAACCCACTGGTTCTCGAGGAGGGGGTGGGCGTATCTGTCCCCCTCCCCCAAGAATATTGGGTGGCGACAGGAGACATTTTGGGTTTTACAACCCGGGAGGAGAATTTCCACTGGCATCTAGTGAGTGGAGGCCAGGGGCGCTGCTCAACACCCTCCAGGTCACAGGATGGGCACACAGGATGATCTGGGCCCGAATGTGAATAAATAGTGTGGAGGTTGGGAAAGGAAAATCAAAATGAAGTCAGTATTGCTACGAGAGCTCTCTGAAATGGAGCAGGGAGGCCATCCAGGAGGTGTGACTTATGCACGTCTCAGCCTGGCTGGAGTCTGACCTTGTGACATGATGAAGTCACCCAGACCATCTGCCAGAAACTCAAGATGCTTATTGGACCCTTACGCTAAAATAACTAGTGACAGTCTATCCACTTATGCGACCCCTGTCCAGAGCCCCTCCCACTGTTGGCCAGGAGCACGTAAAGGAGAGATTGTCCCACTGAAGTAATTACTGCTGCAGGCACCAGGGAGACATACACTGCTCACTAGAAACATTTTTCCCTAGCAAGCCCATTAAACCTGGCATTTAACTAGGAATCACAAATCTCAGTCCCAGAGAGACCCTGCCGCTCTGTAACCCAGGAACACGGGGAGCCACTGGCTTTACAGTTTCTGCTTCTCACGGCTCCTTTCTGAGAGAAGCCGTGAGAAGCAGATGACTCCCCGGCTGCCTGCCTGACTCCCCCCAGCCCGTGAGAAGCCACGAATCTTTGGCTCATGGAGTGTTTGCCAGGTTGGGTGCTGGGTGTACAAAGAATAACTCAGGTCTAGTAGAGAGTCTGCAAGACTCAAGTACGTGGTCCAATCCTGTCCCCATCTGACACGAGGGGTTTCTGGGGTCCCCTCTTTGCTCGCCTTGTGCTCTCCATGGTCCTGAAAACTGGCCAAGACTGTTGGAATCCCGGGCCAGCATCCCAGCCAAAGAACCGTGCAGATGAGACTTGAGGAAGGTCACCTGCCCAGGAGGTGACTCTGTTCAGCAGGGTAACACCTTCCACCCTTAAAGAAAGTGGCACCAGCGCAGTTTCCCAGGAGGGTGACTGGAACAAGGGCCTGTAGAGGAACAGCTGGGCCCCAAGGGATGGGGCCCACTGCTCTCGCCCTCTCTGGTGCCTGCCATCTTCCTGTCTCTCCCTTTTCCTGTGTCCTTTCTGTAGATCCTCCCTGTGACCGAGGTCCCTCGATTGAGGGACCACATATCCTCAATGGCCAGGTTTATGCCTAGTGTCCTGGCATGATAATTAAAGCCTCCCCCTTTCGTGCTAAAAGATATTCTGGCTTAGACCTTCAATTACATGGGAGGGGGGCCATGAGGATACCTGGGGACAGCGTGGCCACGAGACAAGGCTGGAGAGACCGTGGTGGAGGGTGTGGTCTGTGGCTGGTGCCAGTTTGAGAATGGTAACTTACCTGTCCACCAGCAAGTAACTGCAGACCTTGAGAGGATGCATTTAGAAACATTCATAGCAACTGACAAAGACATTTTATGGCTGATGATTTAATTGTAATAAAAATTAGCCTGCTTTTGGTGAGTTATTTAAATTTCATTTTTCTAATAATTCCTTTTTATATTACTTTTACAGAATATTGATGGTATATCCATTTGGGAAAAGAGTTTGGCAGTTTCTAAAAAAGTAGAACATATGATCCCTATGTTTAAAGTTACCATATGACCCAACAATTCTAGGTATATATGTATATATACATATATATATATATATTTATATACCCAAGAAAATTGAAAATATACATTGTACATGAAAGTTCATTGCAGCATTATTCACAGTAACCAAAAAAAAAGGAAACAACCTAAGTGTCCATCAACTGAGGACTGGATGAACAAAATGTGATCTATTCCTGAAATGGAATATTCTTCAGCCATGAAAAGGAATACAGTACTGATACATGCTACAGCATGGATGAACCTAGATAATGTCATGCCAAGTGAAAGAAGTCAGACTCAAAAGGTGTATGATTCCAAGTTGATAAAATGTCCAGAACTAGCAAATCCATAGAGGCAGAAAGTAGATTAGTGATTGTCAGGTTGCCAGGACTTGGGGGAGGAGTGACAGCTAATGAATGCAGGGTTTCTTTTTGGGGTGATGAAAATGTCCTGGAATTAGATCGTGGTGATGGTTGCACAACCCTGCAAATATACTAAAACCCACTGAATCACACATTTGTAAAGAGTGAACTTTATAGAATGTGAATTCCATCTTAAAATTTTTTTTAAAGTATTGATCTATTACTAATTGGAAACTAATAAAGCACTGGTCCTGCACTGCAGGTAGCTGAGAATCACTTCAGAGGAGGGAACTGAGTTCCAGTCAAGGGCAGTAGGGACCCAGATTCATTCCCATGGGTGTAACAGCAGGGAGCCCAGGGCCCCACCTCCCAGCCAGCAGCTCAGCATTAGGATAATCAACCAAGCGTCCCTTACGCTCTGTGATGGGCAGTTCTGAGCATCAGTCAGCTCATGAGAAACGGGGCACTGGGAGCGTCCCGACAGCCCTGAAAGTCAGTCCCCCAGCACCTCGAAATAAAACTTCTACAAGAAGACTTTTTCTGGGGCAGTGTGGGTGGACTGGCTTTCCTGACCTTGTCTCTACTCCCGCTTCAGCTGGGAGCTGCACACCCCAGAGGCACGGTCCCCACCATCAGGCAGAAGGTGTGCTGGTCTGCTGGGATCTGGGGCCAGCCTGCCTTTGCCAGCAGAAGCGGAGACCAGGGGCTTGTTTTCCTGCCCTGATTCCTGCCAAATCCGAGGGGCCTGCAGCCATGAATTGTGGGCAGAGCTTACAGCCAGGGCCACCTGCCTGATCAGTACCTGGCCCCCTGGGCCGTGAGCAAAGCAGAAGCCATCTGGAGCCAGGGTGCATCCTGACAACCAGAACAGTGATCATTGCCAGAGTCTAACAGACGCCCCCTCAACGCTTGGCTCGATGCTAAGAGCTTTACAAATGCTGTCACCAGATGTCCCTAAGCCTCTTGTGGGTGTTGTTATTGTCTCTAAGTTACTACTGAAAAAAAGGAATCTTCGAGAGAAGCTCAGTGGCTTGTCCAGGGCCCCACAGCTACTTTGTGGAGGAGCCTTGAATGTAGATCTGCTTGCCTTCACCCCTGCACCCACCGTGCCTTCCCGGTGCCTGCACGCTGGGTAGATGGAGCAGCTGACGGACAGGAGTGAAGCCTGCAGAGGTGAAGAGGAAGGTGTGAGGGGCCACCTGAATGTGGCGGGGTTCCCTCCCTGGTGGAGGATCACCCACATTTTCCCTGTCACAGCCCTGCTTGGGGAGAGGGATGGGCGGAAATCTGGCCCTGGTGCAGAACAACAGCAGGGCCCAGCTGGGAGGGAGACAGGGGATTGGACAAGATGACCTACAGTCCTTGAGTCTAACGTTGTGTGGCTGACACAAGGGAAGTTCTGGGAGCATCCCAGAATCTGGGCTTTCAGGCGCTCTCTCCTGACGTTTTCATGCTTGCAGTCTGGCTACCAGACCTGGTGTCCTGGTCCAACCGTGGCGAACCAGGAAAGATGTAGGAGACCCAGATCTTCTTGGGGTTTTCAGGGAAATGTGAGGGCACGTGGAGGCCAACGAGAGCAAGCTGAGACCTCCAAGGGCCTGAGCCGAGGCTCCAAGGGCGAAGCTTCTAGAAGACAGCACTTTGGGGTGGGGTCTGGAAGAGAAGGGAAGGAAGCCAGCTGGTGAAGGGGGTAGAGGCTGGGGGCAGGGGGCATTCCAGGACACCTCCACCGTCATTTAACTTTCATTTTGTAACTGCAGGCATCACTCACTCTGAATGCAGATCATAAAAATTACAATTGATGTTTCAATTAGTTATAATTTACAGAGCGATTATATTTAATTTCTCTTTTATTGTGTTTTAATGGCTTCAGATTTCTTGTTGATGAGATTCAACCCCTGCTCTGAAGTCAGCAGCCCGGAAGGTGGGGAGGGGGCTTGGGTTCTTAAGGGGGGCTATCGCTCCAGGGCTCCTGGCTGCCTTGGATGTCCCCTCGCTGGCCCAGTGCCTCACACCAGTCTTTGCTGTCACAGCTGGGGAGGGGGTGGCTGGGCGGGGAGGAGGCTTGGGGGCCCTTGCCCTGCAGGCATCTGTTGAAATTATTCTGCTAGTGGGGAAGAAGCATTAGCATCTTCTTAACTAAGGATCTGGGGGAATGAGGCAGAGACAGGGAGGCAGGGTGGGGAGAGAGCTGAGCGGTGGGGAATCACAGAGCTGAGTCCCTCCCCTCGGGCTTTGGGAACCAGAGGCTACCTCGGGAGCGGGCTCAGTGGCCGGGAGCCCGAAGCACAGAAGAGAGAAGCTGGGAGAGCGGAGGTTGTGCCTAGCATGTCTGCATCCAGCAGCACGTGGTCACCGCCGGTGCTTAATAAAGATCAGATCCCGCCTCTGTTTTCTTGGCCCCAAGCTCCAGTGTGGCTCCAGACGGGAACTCCTTGGGAGCAGTTCCTTTTGAAGCTCCTTGTGATTTGGAAGAAGTTCCTTGCACAGGGCCCCTCCACTCTTCTGCTCTGGAGGGATGGTGGCTGGGGATGGGGGATGATGGGGAGCTTGGCTGCAGAGGCAGCCATGGATGTGCTTTCCTGAAACTGGGGCCTCCCAGCCCTGGCTCTGTCCCCGATGGACTGATCCCGCACTTGGGCCCCGCACTTGGGTTAGTGTGGGGTGAGCAGCAGCTGTTCCTTCGTGGGGCTTGGTAATTGGAGGAGACCCAGGGGTGCAAAGCCTTTCTGCCACTTGGTGACTGTACACAATGCTGCCGGCTTTGTAGAGACTTCAGAGTGTTTCCCAGGAAGGCTCCCAAATCATCTGAAAAGCAGACTGGACTCTGCCATGTCTGAGAACAAGGAGAGAGGCCGTTTCCACAGGGCTGCCCTCCTCCTAGCTTCCCAGGGTCGGGGGCAGGAGTCAGCACATCAAAGTCCCCGGAACTGGGGACTGGGCGCAGATCAGAGGTCCTGAATCAAACTACTCCTGCAGGGCCAGTGGTTTCGAATTTCTATCTAGCAGGATGCCAGGAGGGCTGAGATGTTAAATGCTGCTGGCAGGGGTGAGGGCCAGGCTGGGTTTGCATAAGCAATGGTCACATCTGCTCCTGGGGCTGGGGGCCAATGGAGAGGATGGGGGAGGGGGTCTGACCTCAGCACACCCCCTCCCCCATTGCTTCAGGGTGCTGTCCTGCCCTGCCGGCCACAGTGAGGGCGTACAGGTTGCCAACTAGCGTTTGGAGGTTCCGGACACCATAGCAAGGAAAGAAAGCTGTTTCAAGGAATGGAAATTTCAGGCTGGAGAAGAAAAAGCCAGCGGGTGACTGCATTTTCTAACTTCCAAACAATCACACTAAATGAAGAGGAGGATGAAGGCCTTGGAGGGGTTTTACATCCTCCTGACTCTGTCGTAATTTTAGACCAAAAACCCGGCAGCTGTGTCTCCGGCGCTTCGCATGTATCCAGAACCATTTCGCTTCCTGACAATTCCAATGTTTTCAGCAATGACTACTAAACGCTCCGGTTTTTCCCAATTAATCAGATTAGAAAAAAAAGCAATAGATCATTTATCAGTCTTGCTGAAGGATCCTCCCCGTACTCAGCCTCCTGGGTCTGTTTCTGTGTAGTGGGGTGCAGGGGTGGTGACGGGGGCATTAAACTTGAAAACCTCTAGGAGCTTCTGCATGGCACACTTGTGGCCTCGTCCTGTACACACGGCTGAGGAAGGGGTCCCTTGACCCGTGGCTCCGGCAGGCAGCAGAACTGTACTCAGTGGCTGTAGATTTGGGAAATGATCTGGGCTCTTCATGGAGCACTTTCCAACCCGCAGCCCCGTGTACCCAGCAGATGGCGGTGGGCACCTCTTGGCCTGGCTTCCTGTATTAGTTCCCTAGAGCTGCCCTGACAAATGACCACAAACTGGGCAGCTTAAAACAGCAGAAATGGATTCTCTTGCAGATCTGGAGGCCAGAGGCCCTGTTCCCTCTGAAAGCTCTAGGGGAGAACCCTTCCTTACCTCTTCCAGGTTCTGGGGGCTTTGGTATCCCTTGGCTTGTGGCCCCATCGCTCCAGTCTCTGCTTCTGACTTCACATGGCCTCGTTCCCTCTGTGTCTGTGTGTCCTTTTCCGTCTCTTATGGGACAGTCTCACTGGATTTAGGGCCTACCCTAATCCAGTATGATGTCATCTCAAATCCTTACCGTACCTACATCTGCAAAGACTCTATTTCCAAATACGGTTACACTCTGAGGTTCTGGGTGGCAGCAAGTGTTTTGGGAGACACCATTCAATAAACTGCACCCCTCCAGCCTCTCTCCCTTCCTTCCCCTGGTAATGTGCCCCCCTATTTGGAGAACTCCTCTGCCCCACCGCCCCCCATCTTTGCCCATGATTCGGGTGGGCAGACAATGACAATATACTTTTCCACCTGCCTGGCCACAGAGGCAGACCTGAGACCCCTGGGAGATTATACCTGTCTCCCAGGCTGTGGGAATGGATCCAGGGGGCAAGGGGTCTGAGCTGTCAGTCATCCTGAGATTCAGATATTCCTCAGCATCCCTTCAGTGGGAGAGGGAGAGAGCCCTCTGGGCCCCTGAGCTAGGATCATGCATGTCTGGAGGGGCCTTGGCCGTCTCTCTTTCCCTCTTGCTGCATGGAGGAAGCTTGGCTGCAGAAGGACAGAACAAGGCCAGTGACAAAAAGCAGCGGAACCTGGAGATGGGGATGTGATGGTCAGGATTAAGAAAAACAGACTGAGTGAAAGCGGGAAAAACCAGATGCCATCATCCCGGAATGCAGGCTGCCCACATCAACTCCCTTTCCCTACACAGTCGTGGGGACCACCGACTCCCCTTCTCTGCTCAAGTAAGTCTGAGTTCTGTTTCTGCCACTTGCCACGGAGCTGTAACACAGCAGCATACAAAATGATGAGCAGCCATCAGCGACGGTGTTGAGGAGGGGTGGGTGAGCAACCATCAGTGACGCTATTAGGAGGGAGTCGTGCTTTGGGCAGGGGGCTGGACTGGATTAAGTGTCTTGATAAGCACATGTTAGGCACCTCTGGTATGCTAGGTACTGGGGGTATAGAGATGAAAGACAATGGTGAAGTTGTCTTGCATCAGTGCAGAGTAGGTCAATTAGAGGATGGGGTGAGGCGGAGGAGAGGCTCAGGCAGCTGCCAGATGGTCGATGGGGGTACCCCCTGCAGCCCTGGAGGGGCTCCCTATGCTTGGTGCACCACAGGTATTTAGGAAGTATTTGTTGAATAAATGAGTTTAGATTATTTGATGGTTCCCCTGCTTGTGTCTGCCAGTGATTCATGATGTGTACCTCCTCTCCTTCCCTTGCACACCTGCCCTCCAGCCAGTGAGTGGGTGTGCGTGTGCACATGCATACACTCACACACACTCACACGCACACACACACAACACACTCGCACACATACACTCACACGCACACACACACTCACACACATACACGCACACACACTCCCATGCACACACACTCACACACATACACGCACACACTCACATGCGCGTGCACACACACTCACACGCACACACACGCACACACACTCACATGCGCGTGCACACACACTCACACACACACACACATGTCAGCTGCCGGGTGTGACGCTGGGCATTTGGGAGAGCTGAGTAAGCACCTGTGGTCCACATGATGGAGTGGCTGGTGGATGAATGATTGGCAGAAAGCTACCTCCGTCCATCTTGCTGTCTGGGGCCCTCCCAGATGTGGCAGTGCTGGGCGGGGGTGGCCCTGCCTGGCTCCCGGAATCTGGACTTGTGCCCAGCTCCGCTGGCTCACTATGTAGATTACCCATGGTGTGCTCTACCCAAGGTCTCTCCCCTTGCCACCGAGGATGCTTCCGGGCCATCTTTAGCGAGAACCAGGCACCCCATGGCCATTTCAACATTGGTTCTTGATTCTCAGGCTGTCTGGGAGTCTTGGGGGCACTTCGGGGGAGAGGGAGGGAAATTGCAGAGGGAAGCATGGAGTGGGGGGGGGGGCGGGATTTCTGTTTCTAGATACTTCTATGGTTCCTCTCCTTGGAGGGTGAGTCTGTGCTGCACGTTCCTTACCGCACCACTAGATGTCGGTGTTTCTTAATGGATGGAAAGTGGAGCCTGGAGCCGCGGTTGATGGGGAGGGGATAAAAGTGCCTGGATCGTGCCCGTTTTAGAGATGGGAACAGTGAGTCCAGGCAACATAACTAAGGCTTAGGTAAGGATTCCACAGGGTAATACGTAGTGAATCAGTCGAAAGACTTCCCAGGTTCTGACTCCCTATTCCCTGGTTCAACCTCTTCAGGATCTGCCTCTCCTGGGGTGGCCAGGAGGGGAGCTGAAGACAGGTGAGAGTGAAGGCACAGTGCGGGGCGGGGGTGGGGGGGGTACTGGAGAATCCACCCTGGGAGGGGTGAGGGCGGCCTGACAATGAGGGGGGAGTGAGACAGAAGACCTGGAGGGGCCACGGCTGGAAAAACCCTGTTCATCCTTCCTGGCGTTCCTCCTTCCTTTCCCGCCTCTCTCATCCTCCTCTGTTTTGTCTCTGCTGTCCAAGAAGGCAGCAGGAGAGACAGGACAAGAGAACCAACCGGGGTGAGAGGCTCCGCTTCTCAAAGGAGACCCGTCTGACACCGAATTGAAGTGCAGGCTGTGTGTCATTCCTGTCTGGAGTTCGCCTTTCCTCGCCCCCTTTCTCCTACGTCCTGTAGCCCTGGCACGGTGCCGGGAGCCCAGGAGACCCTCGATCTGCGTGCCTGGGAGGAGTTCTCGGAGACTGAGTGATAGAGGAGGGGGCTGGAGCTCCCTAGTATGTAGGGAGACCTAGGGATCCCAGAATATAGAGCAGGGATTGGATTCTGAGCCCCACTTAGGGCGGCTATAGTTAAACAGCCTCTGCACCCCTCCATTGGAGGGAAGGGTTAGGGGTTAGGGTGACTGGAGCATCTTGGAGCAGACGGAGATAGGTGCTTCTGTGGTTTAATCAGAGGTAAGAAGGGTTATCTGCTGCCTACAGTATATTTCTGATGAACTAAAATTTTATCATTAGAGACTGATTTATTTAGGTCAAGCCATGACTCCCCCTAGGAGCATCCCATAGTTTCTTGCATGTAATAGAGCATTCAGTAAATATTTGTTAACTGTGCTTCCATTAAAATGGAAATACCCCGAGGCGGGATCAACCATTTGCATTTCCTGACACTTTGCTGTGAATTAGTTTAACATGCTCACAAGGTTTCTGAGGGGAAGAGACACAGCACAGGTGTGTTTTGAGGACCTGCCTGGGGAGAGAAGGTGGTCTGGAATTCAGGCACGTGCCCGGGGAGGATGGGACTTGGCCAAGAGCAGGCTCAAGGTCAGCCCAAGGACATTGTGGGTGTCTGCAGCCAACAAATGTTATCGTGACCCACCTCTGTTGACAAATCTTGAACAATCTCCATGGTCCTCAAGAAAATGTCCCAACTTCTCACCAGGGTTACAGAGGCCTCCTGATTGGGCCTCGTCTCACCCCTCCAGCCTCAAGTCTTGGTATTCTATTTTTTTCCTTTATTTTTTAATTGAAGTATAGTTCATTTACTATGTTGTATTATTTTCAGTTGTACAGCAAAGTGATTCAGTTTTATATATATATATATATATATATATATATATATATATATATATATATATATATATATAATATATATTGTGTTGGCCAAAAATTTCGTTCGGAATTTTCCATAATTCTTTTTCAGATTCTTTTCCATTATAGGTTATTACAAGATATTGAATAAAGTTCCCTGTGCTGTACAGCAGGCCCTTGTTGTTTATCTATTTTATGTGTAGTAGTGTGTGTATGTTAATCCCAACCTCCTAATGTATCCCTCCCCACCCCCTTTCCCCTTTGGCGACCATAAGTTTGTCTTCTGTGTCTGTGAGTCTGTTTCTGTTTTGTAAATAAGTTCATTTGTATCATTTTTTTTGATTCCACATATAAGCGATATTTGTCTTTTTCTGGTCTTGACATTCTAGAAGCTTCAGCCAAACTCTTCCTTGAGTGTAAAATGAGGCCTTTATTGCCTCTTCCCTTTGCACTTGCTGTTTGTTCTCTATGCTTGATTCACTACCCCCCACCTGGTTAATCCCGATTAATTATGCAAATTCAGCTTGGATGTCACTTCCTCTGGAAAGTCCTCCATGATCCACCCAGTGTAGAGGAGGTTTTACTCTAGATGATCCTGCAGCTCTCTATGGCTGCACTCTCATTTATATCACAGAATTTTAAGAGATTAATAAGAAGTAGTACCTGTGCAGATTTAAAACAATTCCAGAGGCTCAGAATACAAAGTTACAGTTGTCTGCCTGCATCAGCCAAGGAAATAGAAACTGCATCAGTTATTTTAACAGAGAGAATTTAATATAGAGAATTAGCTAAACATGAATTGGAAAACTTTGGCAAAAAGAAAACACTGAAGTAACAAAGATATAGTAATTGCAGTAAGAAGCCATCACTTCTAGGGCTGGCAGCACAAAGGGGAGAGGTTGGGATTGTCTTAACCTTGGAAGCTTGAAGAAGAAGCTGCATGGATGGAGCTGGGCTCTGACTTCCGCTAAGGGGCACCGGCTGACTAGTGCTGATGTGTCTGAAGGCCCATGATGATGTTGTGGCATAAAAAACTGGATATTGGTGTGACCTGCTACTGCTGGGGTACAGATCTGTTGCTGGAGTGACGTGGACTAGGAGAACGAGCAAATAGGAAGAGTGTGTCCATTCTCATCCCTCCAGCCTGCCAGCTTCTGTCTAGTCCTATTGTTGGCAAACCTAACAGGGAGCCAGCTGACAAAGGATTTGCAGAGTCCCAGCCTGAGCCCCATTACAAAACCGAGTTTAGAAGGATGAACTTGGAGTTGAAAGATAATAGCTTAATGACTGACACAGTCCACCCCTTTGGCTAATTAGCCTCCATATACACCCTTCCACACATATCTGAACTCCATCTAATTATAACAACACCAGACTTATGCTTTTACCTTACCAGGTGCAACCTTTGTACAAAGACTCACATCTTGTTCTCAAAAAGAGGAGACACAGAATCCCAACAGCCGTTATATCCATCTTTGGGTGACAGTCATGGTATCCATTTCTGAGTGAGGTTGATTGGCCCTCAAATTTGGTCACAGTCCCATCAGAATATTCTATAACTGAAAGACCAAATAAAAAGTGAATCACCATCTTCCTTATAGAAAATCAAAAAGGGGAAGGAGAGAGAAAAGAAATTAGTTAATATCCACAAATATGTATATGGTACATATGAAACAATCAAGGAAGAAAAGATTCATGGTTTCTACAGTTCTTTTTTTTTTTTGGCCATGTGACATCTTAGTTCCCCAACCAGGGATTGAACCCATGCCCCCTGCAGTGGAAATGCAGAATCTTAACCACTGGACCACCAGGGAAGTCCCATTTCTATAGTTCTTGTTTCTGTGAGGTCATAGTTGATATTTGTAACTTCTGTCTCCCACTGCCCATTCCATATCCATGGTACTTCTCTTGGACATGGAAGTACTAGGTAGTAAACTGGAGAATTTCTTGGTTTCCCTGTCCCCCTCATGTAGCAGAACTCTAGTTCCTCCTTGGTAATTAGGAGAGTAACTCTCTTCTTTGACTGTTTATTCAGTGCATAAAGAGTCTAGAATGACCCATGTATCAGTCTCAACTTCTAGTTCAGAGGAATCATTATTGAGTACTGGTGGAAGCATTTCTTTCCTGGCTCCTAAGACCTTGAAACAAGCAGAGTTTGTGGGGACAGGAAGTAAAAGTTCCGTGAGAGCTGTCAGGTATAATAGTGAAGGCGGAACTCCCACTTCCAATCCTTGTTTTCCTGGTCTGTGTAATCTGGTCCTAGAAAAAAACATCACCATATATTGGCTGTTGAGTCACATCATGTCCAGCATCCTGTAAAACCAACCTTTTGGGATGCTGTTGTCTGGCTGGCATCATAACTGAGTTTTCAGTGGGCCATTTCCCTTTTCTATCAGACCATCTGCTTCTGGGTGGTCTGGGAAGACCACTGATTAACACGGGCATGAGCCCATTGACTTTCTTCTGCAAAATGAGTTTCTTGATCAGGAGCACTGCTGTGTGGATGTCATGATTGGTGGATAAGACATTCTGTGAGTTCATGGATGGTAGGGCTAGCGAAGATTTGTAGGCAGGGAAGGCAAGTCTAGGGAGAGCAAATTGCTGCTCCTTCGATATAACCAACCATCCATCAGGTGTCTGGATGATCTTCCTGGGCCATTGTGCTACATTGAGGGCTCAGCATTGGTCTCTGCTGTTAGCTTAGGCATGCTGCAGAGGTAGCCAGGTGGATTTTGTGAGAGGTGGTTCACCTTGTTAAGGCCACACACAGACTCCATCTCCACCACCATGGCCATTTGGTGCAGAATTGTATTGAGCAACCACTGGATGGCTGGGGAAAAGCAGATGGACCGCTAAAAAATGTGTTCTCTTTTCCATGGGATTATTCAAAACTTCCTCCAGAGTGACTGCCCTTTGCCCTTGTCACCATCTTCTAATCTTGTTTTCTTCCAAATTCCGGACCATCTTAGTGAGACAATTGACCACAGCCCACAAAATGCGGTAGATCTTTACTTCTGGCTATCTTTCAGTTCAGCCAAACTGGAAAACGAAAGATACTGCTTGAACTTCTGCCCATTGGGAGGATTTCCCTTAACCACTGTCTTTCAGAGACACTGTTGATTGGGGTTGCCATGTAGCCGTTCACTTCTGGTTGGTGCCAACATAGTATGCAGAATCATCTGTAAACTGATCTGATTTCTTTCCTTTTCAGTCAACTGGTGATAAAGAACTTCCTAGGAATCCACATATGTAGTTTTATCCTTCAAAGGCAACCACCATGTTTTTGCTTTTTGTGGTCTTTGTTGGTCTCTAATATTGTAATATTTCTATTTTTCGATTTATTAATTTTAAACCTGTATTGACTTCCTGTTGTGAAAGACGTAGCTTACTTCCCCCATCCATATCCTCCTATTTTTGGGAATTATATTTATTTCTTATACTAGTTACCTTAACTAGTAACCTGTAATACACTTAAAATATCCAGTTCTTATTCCCTTAATATGAGACAGAAATTCTCAAGTGCTTACTCTGTACGATGAGGATATTAGTATATCTCCTACCCTTCCTGTCTCCTCCTCTCCCCATCTCTTTTAACTTCTCAACTTTTGCATTGTCAAAACTGATGACATTTACAGTCTGTTCTTTAACCACATCTGTCACCCTTGTTTTATCTATAGATTCATCTTAAAAGTTGAAATCCAATCAACAGCCTTTACATGTTGACGATGATGTAAATATTGTTTTCCCCAGGGAACTAGGTAATATAGAGGGATTATGTTTTCTCTCACTCACAACACTTGTACAAAAATTTAAAGGAGACTAATATCAAGATCAAATAGATTGGACTTCCCTGGTGGCACAGTGGTTAAGAATCCGCCTGCTAATGCAGGGGACATGGGTTCGAGCCCTGGTCCGGGAAGATTCCACATGCCAGGGAGCAACTAAGCCCGTGCACCACAACTACTGAGCCTGTGCTCTAGAGCCCACGTGCCACAACTACTGAAGCCTGTGTGCCTAGAGCCCATGCTCCGCAACAAGAGAAGCCACTGCAATGAAGAGTAGCCCTCACTCGTCGCAACTAGAGAAAAGCCTGTGCACAGCAACGAAGACCCAACGCAGCCAAAAATAAATAAATTTATAAAAAAAAAATCAAATAGATTATCTTTTTGTATTCTCCATCGGTTCTTCAAAATTATGCTTCTATTTAGATCACAATTGTTTGGTACATTTTTTTTTTCTTGGAGTGTTTAAGTACATATTTTAAATTCTTTTGGGGAGAAGAAAAATTATCTTCCTCATCATTTCACAACTATCTTCCAGTTTCTTATTAAGTCCCTTTATTGCTTAGACTGCATTGAGCTCTTCTTAAAGATCTGTGCATGAAGTCCACTGATTTCCTGTCCTAACCAGCCATAATCTTGGGATTTCCTTTGCACTGGGAGTTTTGTTTTTTCTTGAATCCAAATTTCAAATTTCTCTCTTTCTCAGTATCTTTTTTTTTTTTTTTTTTTTTTTTTTTTTTT